>JAQIWA010003291.1:0-10847 GCA_034693305.1 Eueremaeus valkanovi | reverse complement strand
GATTTATCGAACACTTGTCCGGACCTGAAATCGGAATCTATTGCTATGACTTGTTTCCGATGAATACTTACTATGTATTCGACTATGTGCTCGATTCCGGGTACACTTTTATCCTGGTCTTGAAAATGATTAAGAAAAATGGTTTGATTTGAATGAAAAATAATTCGCTTCAAAAGGCTTTGTATATAATACTACTTAAGAATAATAGAAAAACAAATGTTAATTAAGTTGTCTTAACGTCTCAATAATACTGTAGTTGAATATAAAAATATTTTTTTATAGAGAAAAAAATAGTAAAAAAATATTCATTCATTTATTTCATTTCCAAATTAATCTGTAATTAATGTTTCGTATTATAGAAATTAAAATTTTGATTGTATTGTAATTTTTCTTTTGATTTGCAATATATATATTGCATTATATGTTTAGGAATTTTTATGCACACTCTTTATAAAGGAGGATATAGATTAGCTATTTTAAATTCTCATTCAACCCCCCCCCCTGATTTGGGGAATAGTCAAAATTAGAATTATGTCAACTCTCTAAACATCCACCTGTGTGTAAAAACTTCAATGTAATTTTATTTTGCAACAGTTTGAAGTGGCGGTACTTTTATAATGGACAACCTTGTTTTGACTAGAAATTTCCTGTAATGAAATATCAAAAGAATAAATTATGTAGATTCTATTTGAACTAAAAAAATATGTCTAACTTATTAATTAATGTATTGACTGATTGAAAATAAAATTAAAAGTAATTATCGGTAAAAAAAATCTATTGATTCAGAGCTTAAGTACAAATAAAATAGAAAATAAAAAAATGAAATATTTTTATAATAAATACGAATTGAATTGATTTAAACCTCACTTATAGTCAGATATTTGTTACAGAGAAGTGAAATATAATTGTCAAAAGTGCAACCAAGGATCAAAGAAAAAATGATCAGTATTATTTTGGCATCATCTCTGTTAATAATCGGTAAGCAAAAAAATTATACTTGGTTAAAAATTAAACTTAAATTAACGCTGATTTCAATTGAGTTTTTCAGTTCCAGTATTGGCTACGACTGACTGGAAAAGCGCTAAAACTATATACGAGTTCACTGTAAAGGATATCAACGGAACTGAAGTATAATTTTGTTTTTGATATAAACATTAAAACAAAAATAATGTTCTATACGTTGAGCGCAGGTATCTCTGGACACGTATAAAGGAAAGCCTATTCTGGTGGTGAACGTGGCCTCAAAGTGTGGTTTAACTGAAGCTAATTATAAGGGTTTGAATGGCTTGTATGAGAAATACGAAGCACAGGGACTGATAATATTGGCCTTTCCGAGCAATCAGTTTGCACAAGAGCCCGGATCTGCTGAAGAGATAAAGAAGTTCAGAGACGAACATAAAGTGAAGTTCAATATTATGGACAAAATTGAGATCAACGGTAAGGAAGGGATGAAAATAGTGATTGAATTGTGTTTTGATTTGAGTTATGAATAGTTTTCAGTCATTTAAATGATTTATTTGTTTGGACTGATAGGAGAGAATGCAAACGAGTTGTATAAGTGGCTGAAGGCTCAAAAGAAAGGTGACCTGGGATTGGAAGATATCAAATGGAATTTTGAGAAATTCTTGATCGATAAGAATGGAGTTCCGGTCAACCGGTTTGGTTCGACAGCTGATTACAAAGATATCGAGAATGAGATTAAAAAACAGTTTTAAATACAAGAAGTAATCAAACAATGAATGAAAATATGATTTTATTATAAAAATATTTCATTTGTTTATATGTTTTTTTGGATTAATATAATAGAAATTTGTTTTTAATTGATATGAAATGATTAGAAATTATTAATAAAATAATATACAGAAAAATTTATGAGTTTTTTGTTCAAAAAAATTACCCAGTTTATAAAATAAAAGACAGCCTGAATGGCTCACTTGCGCACCTCTAATGCGTGTATAGATTTGATTGATAAATGATTTTAATAAAGAAAAAGAAAAACAATTAATTTTATTGTCATATCTATCATAAAATCAATAATACGTATGCTTTGGTTTAATGTACAGCTTTGACAAATAAAAATCAGACACAGCTTTGAATAACATTAACTTTAATTTCATTCTATTTATTCAATAACTTTACAAATGTTTTCAAAGCATCTCACAATACATCAGTCCCGGATCAATCAATATTTTGACTATAGAACCATTAAAACAAATAATTCTCATTACAGCTCAAGTTTAATGGTATGAATCGTATTAATTGTGTTAATTATACTCATTATAGCTCTCGTATTGCACGCGCGCACGAGTTTGAGCTCAATATAAGTAAGATATATATAAATATTATTGATTTGACGCTAATTATACTGTTATTCAGTTTTATAAAAATCATTTAATTACATATACAACCTGGATGTGAGCAAGGAAGAAATTAAAGGTGGTCTCTCTCTCTCTCTCTCTCTCTCTCTCAAACTCACACAGTTTAAAAAAATTTAAATAAGAAACAACCCCTCAAGTGAAATATCGATGAGCTTGCACATTTCTGAAATATATTTTAATTAGAGACTAAAATACTGTATTCTTATGCCTATTATTCTATTCATCTTATATTCAAATGCTTTGAATTTCATTTTAATTTCAAACTTATTGTTCAGAAAATGTCTGCAATTATTAGAAGTAAACTACGATTTAATATTAGTAAAGCATTGATAGTTAACAGTGAAGAGAGAGAGTACTGTTCAACAGATTGGAGCAAATATGGGCCAAAGTCTATGTTGCGATATCGCCAACACTGGACAGCTATATGGAAGGCAATCAAACAAAATGGTAAATACCTGTAAATGGCTTTTGGACTAATCTATCTAGTTCATTATAGCGGTTGGTTCAACATAGATTCCGGACATTAAATAAAACAAGCAAGATCAAGTTAAAAGACCAAGCTGACATAATTATACATACATTCAAATGTAAGACAGAAAACGATTGCTTAATATAAATGAGAGAAAACTCTTTCAGAAATTAGAGAAAATGCTCTCAAACTCATTGTTTTTGATTTCATTAAACTTTAACCAATATATCAGTGGAAAGCAATCGAACGGCAAGTTATTGGTCGTAGTCTTCACTCATATTATCTTTGCTTTGGTTGGAATTAAGTTCATCTCATGTTTCCTATTCAACAGCCCATATGTCCGGTACATATTCTTTGACGGATAATTCAGCCTTGTTGAATATTACACTGTTTATTGGTCGGGTCACTTGTGACGTATTGATCGGATGTGCAACTCATTACTGGGACATAACCGGGCAGTTCTAAGGACTGAAAATACTGAACGACATTAAGAATAAAACAATTGATTATCATTTGAGAGGAAGATATCGCAAGAAATTCTTTTTCTTACTTCAGATATTGACCGGAACCTTCTGGCCATTCTTCATTCAGACCTGGTTATTTATAATCATAACACAAATCAGTTCAATTATATTGGGTTATTTCAACCCTGAGCTAAATTACTCCATATACGGGATCGTGTTTTGGGAATTGACCATGACAGTTTTTCTCTACCACTTCTTCGGAATCGTTATAACCGGTAGTGTTTATTTGATTATCACTCTGTCCTACGTTAAATTGAAATTCAAGCAGGTTCACGATGACATCAAGGTATATAATAGGTTCGACTTTTTAACGCCAATAATGACGGCTATAATAAATCAGAATTCAATTTGTGTCGAAGTGTTTAAACTGAATCTCAATATAAAGTATTATATCTTTAGTTTCCTTGAGATAATCAAAGCTCCGGTCAATCTATTGATTCACTTATCCATATATGATCTGGACACTAAGCCAATGTTGCGCATTGTACTTTTTCTGGTGTCTATGATCTCATTCTCAGCCATGTTCATTATAAACTACATGTGCGTCACAATAACTGTGTCCGCACACAAACCACTTTCCACTTTGCATACGATTGTGGTTTCGAAGCATAAGATGAGTGCAAAACAAAAGCTAAAGATTCTGGGCTTTATTGAACACTTGTCCGGACAGGAGATCGCCTTCTATTGCTATGACTTGTATCCGAAGTGTCTGTTTGGTCTGATAGTGGGCTTTTCAAGAGATATGCCTGAGCAGACTGGCCAACACTTGACTCGACTCTTCGGCCGGACTGTGGAAGTGGCGGACCAGAGCTTGACGAGCATGAGCGCAACTGATTGCACAGTAAGGTTTTTGTGTTTGTGTCGCCCATAGTCATATTGATCAGTGCCATCAAAGCATACCTGCGCATCGTTATGCCTGCGCTCTGCTCTGCTATGCCGTGCAGATGACTGTCCGCTGATTTGGCCTACGAGTGAATGGAAAGGGAGAGGGAATGAGAACAAGAAGACACAAATAGCACAAATACCTGCCTTATATATAATTGAGCCGTATATATCAATAATTTTGATTTTTCCTTGAATTTAATTAAATATAAATAATTTTATACCCTGCTTGGATAAGCCTGCATATAAAAACTAGCCAGTTACTGTGTTATGATTAAACCGCATGAAATAGCTGCAAATATTGAACACATTTAGGTTATATTCAAAATTCTAGTTTTATGTGGGATTAATAAAAGTTCTATTTAAGCTATAATTGAACTATAATTATGATCAATGTGAATTGAACAATTAGATTATATATTTAAAAATTGAGCAAGCACATGTATATATATTTAAATCAACTGTATATTAAATTCTTTTCAGATTCAAAACAAATTTTCTCTGAGCAAACATTGTTTACTATTAGCGTTCGAATTATTCTCTCCCAGGGTAACTACTCCCTATAAACTCCCTCCAGGAATTGCCGGTTTTATGGAAAATATAATAAAGCAAAAAAAGAAATCAAATTCCAAATACAAACAAGCTCGAACCAGCTAATATGGATAATCTTGATAATATAGCCAATAAAATGATAATTAAGCCAATTCTCATTGATAACTATTGTATATTTCTTGACCACATATCGTTGAATTTAATAAGTAATATCATAATTTACATTTTAAAAAATATATTTTTTATTATCAGACACTCATATCTAGAGATGTGCAAGGGGGTATAGACCCAAATACCCCCACTGAGTTTGAAAATTGGCAAAATACCACCCCTTGTGTTTTGAGGCTCTGCTAGACCCCCCCCCCACTAGATTTTTTGCTCGCGACCTATACTGAAAATGGCGTCGAAGGTAAAAATTGGTAAAAATGGATGATTTTCACCGAAAATGGCCGAATTTAGCCGAATTTCGGCTAAATTTAGCTTAAATTCAACTAAATTAAGCTTAATTTAAGTGAATTAACGGTAATTTATGTTAAATTTAGCTAAGCCTAAATTGGTCGAAATTCGATTGAAATGGGCCATTTTCGACTTTAAACCCCATTTTTCGGCCGAGCCCTACACATCCGCAAATACACTGTTAGCAGTATGGCGTTGAGATAAACGTTAGGGGCATTTTTATTTTTGGGCAAAATTTAATCTTTTTTATTTGAAAACTAATTGAAAAGAAAAAGGATTAAAAAAAGCGATTATTATAATATTACAAAAAAATTATAATTAATAAACAAAAATTTCCAATGTTTTCAATTTGTTCAACTTGTTAGGGATGTGCAAGGTCGGCCGAGCCAGGGGGTATAGGGAGGTGTAAAATGGCGGACTTTTGGCTCAAAACCTAGAGGGGTATCAGAGGTGGGTATTTTGAAAACAAGATGGCCGCCAAAATGAACGAAAAATGGCATTTAAAGTCGGAAATGGCCGATTTTGACCGAATTTCGATCAATTTTGGCTTAATTTAGCTAAATTTAGCATTAATTCACATAAATTAAGCTTAATTTAGTTGACTTTAAGCTAAATTTAGCCGAAATTCGTTAAAAATAGACCATTTTCACAAAAATGCGCCATTCTTGGTATAGGTCGCGAGCAAAGAGCCGAGGAGGTGTTCTAACAGGGCCTCAAAAGACAGGGAGGGTATTTTGCCAAATCTCAAACTCAGGTAATGTATTTAGTCTATACCCCACTTGCACATCCCTAATCAAAGTATACTTTAATGCTCACTTAGAAAAGAACAAAATTCGAATTGAAAATTTTTTGTTAACTCATTATAATATTTTTTTTATAATATTATAATAATTGCTGAATTTTTAACCTTTTTTCTCTTAAATTAAATTTTATATATTATAATTCGTACAAAAAAATAAGCACATAATTTTTACCTCTTGACGCCAGACTGCTAACAGTCTGTTTGCGGATATGGATTGTAGTGTCTGCTTATTATTTTCAATCAAGGTAATTCTCAGTTATTTTCAAGGTTATTTCGCAGTATAGAACTTCCTTATCTTCCTGGAAGATATATCTTGGAAGTGGGAAACCTCGAACACTACTTACTATATAAGAAATATTAATCAATAAAACAAAAATATGATTTGAGCGCCGAATCCCTGTTCAGTCAACAAACACACTGACACACAAAAGCGAAGCATTATTTTTCGTCTTTTAAATACATATTAATTATCACTTATTTCGTTGATCTGTTTTACTTCGTTATCATAACAATCGTAGGTTTACTTCATTACAGTTCAGCCGAAGTCGATGTATATGTCTATAGTGAAGAGTTGGAAAAAAATCGATAACTATATAGCGAGAAGGCATTGAAAAATAGTTGAATCGATCGATAATTGTTCGCTAATTAAATTTAAATACGAATTGAATATATTTTTATTTAAATAACTTTTTGATACAGAATATAAAAGTGAATTAAAAAATTAATTGTTAACTGAACCAGCACATAGCTAGAACATTAATAAATATACTTGCAAAAGATTAATTAAATTACATAATTATTCCGCAGACATATAAATCATTAGACCCAATCTTTTATCGGTCATATGAAACAACATTGTTTAGCGCCCGGATTATAGCTATACTTATTCTTTATATACTGTACTTATGAACCATAAATTATGATCTATAACAATTTAGAGATGATTCACTTTTGAAAAACACCCACAAACACCGGTTTCACTCATATTGTCAATGGATTTAATTTACAATCAATGAAAGGATTGATAAAAAATTATTAAATAAGAAATTATTTCAAAATAAAAAATAATTTAAAAATAACTTTGAAAACAAAACAAACTATTATTTAATTGAATAATAAAAAACTGTTTTTTTTATTTATTTATTTTATTTTGTTCTGAATCATATGAGAAATCATCTGTTTTTAGTCAAAAACAAAATAAATTTAAAATATTTTTGTTAACAAAAGCCAACAAAAGATAATAATTTTTAAATAAAGTGAATACAAATGGTCAGCATATCATTCAAAGTACAGTTCAATAAATATTCCGGTTTTGAACAATAATAGCAGATATTGTATCCAATGGTCAAATAGTAACCAAAAATAGCCCACAAAGTCGTCATTGAATGATAGACTAAAATAAATATACTTTTACTGAGAATTGCATTTCAATCACACGGTCAGTGTTGGCCAAAGAATGACTGAAAATATTAATTAAAAGGTTTAGAATTAAGAATCAAAAGCAATGCTTTGAAGCCATAAAACACTGTATTTATGCATAGGATTAGAATTATAGACCAGCGAAACGCAAGTGTGAAATCCGAGCTCATTTTAGAGAGTTTAAAGCATTTGCCTTTAATATCTTACTCAAGCGCAATTTTTATCTTATGCGTACCTCTGTTATAGACCATTTATAGCCAAATACGACGAATGAATGTCAATATGTTTTGCTTTAAAATTCACAGAAAAGTTTGAATTATTTTCGATTAAAAATTGTCTTAACTTTTCTGTCAATTAATTAAAAATTTGTTTCAGATTATAATTGAATCTTAATTTTTATAAAATAAATAAATGATATAAAAAACATTTTCTTAATACAAGTTTGAATTCATGGCTCAGTTTATGAAAAATTTATAGCAATTTGTTGTGACTTAAAAACTTTTAACAATTTTTTTATTAAGTTTTTCGTAGTTTTAAAAAAAAATTAATTAAAATATCAATTGATTTGTATTTTTATTATTTGATTCAATAATTGATTCACTGATTGATAGCTGAGTTTATTCAATAATTTTCATTTTCATCATTCTTTCCAAAAACTCTTTATTTTTCTTCAGATTATTTGTCTCTTCTTTAGTACACTTGAGCTGATCCTCGAGTCTATCCATTCGGTTAGTTGTGGCCAACGATTGTAGCCTCAGATCAGTTATAGTAATCTCTTTCTGTTTAATCATATTATAAAACAGAAACAAAAACAAAAAAATAATTAATTTAATTAAAAAAAACTTTTCATTCCATTCAAGTCTTAACTTAAAAAAAATAATTTTTAAAAAATAATAATAAAATAAATACAAAAAAACAATTGAATAAACTGTTGATCAGATAAGAGCTGTTCAGACATGAGATAAGACCTGATTGTCATTGAGTTGATTGACAGTCGAGTTCATCGTTGAGCCGATGGTCTGACCGGCGATTGCACTCATTCGGAGCGTCGGCTGCGATATCCAGACCTTGTTCTGTGCGATTGGGACCACATTTACGGAGCATTGAGTACTGCCGGCGCCCGATATTACTGACCAGTTGTGGCCGAGGGCTGTGTAAGGGTTGGCCATAATAGTGCTGAACTAACGGTTCAATCAATTATTGCCATTATTAGAGAAATAAATATAAAAACAATTATTTTATACAAAAAAGTGTTTAAAAGCCAATCAATACTAGCCTTGAGTTTGTGGTCGAGTTCTGGCATTAGAGTCTATGAACAGTCGGTGTTTGGCATCTCTTCGGTCAGGTATGCATTGGACGGACTATAGAGTGATCGGAGTGCGAGTGCATCGCTTTGACGGCACTGACAGTGAGTGCACCTGATGTACAGTAATTGCTGGTCAGGGCTGGACAACAGTTGGCCGTATTGTGCAGCGCAGGGATGTTCGCGTTGGGAGACACGGCTTATGTGACTATCGGTTGCATTGAATGCAATGAAAAATAATTAATAATTGAAATGAATTCTAAGCATACGATCAGAGAGTCAGACAATGAGTGTTGGCTCACTTCACATGATCTGAGTTATAAATCGGTTCCCAACAGGTTGGCAGTCCTTCCGACCAATGAGTGTAAAGTCGACTGTCCAGCTTGGATTCAACGGTCGTTAACTGTCCCGTACAGTACATTCGCGGATCTATTTGTGCTATAAATGAATCCTTTCTATACTTTTAAGACATTATTTAACTTTAATTTAAACTCAATTCTGATTCGTTACTACTTTATAACAGAAGTTTTCTATCACTATCAAAGCAGAGTGTGAGAGGGTGTGAGAGTGTGAGACACAGAGACATAAACAATATATGTATAGGCGATATTTATTTGGCACCAGATGGCGCACGGGATGCGCTAGTTAAAGTGTAATTAAAGTAAAAATATTTTTCCTTTAATCACATGTTTTGTGTTTACTTCACAAACGTTTAGACAAAACTAAGCGATAATAACGACATCTAAAGTGTAATAATGGTATTGAATGTGAATTAAGTTTAAAGAATATTTTGAATAAAAAATGTGTTAATAATGTCTATCAAATCATATTATTGATATTTATAAGTTATTCACAAAAAACGTTTTTTATTAATAAAAATTGTTTTAATTTTCTTCGATTTACTAAACATTTCATTAATAGAAAAAAGACTCAAATCTTCACTATTTTTATTGTTTTCTATTATAATTGTCTGAATTTTTGATAGTTTTGACAGTGAAATCAATGCGCTGTTGGTTATGTTCGCATTACTTATAGACAAATATTGAAGATTTGGTAAAGTTTTGTCAATTGATGTGAAAAATGAGTCAAATATTAAGCAAAATTTTTCATTAAAAATTTTTAAATCTTCAAACCAAACTTGATTAGTGAATGTCAAATGAGTTAATTGTTTGCATTCACTGAACATTTCACTCAATAATATAAAAGAATTTTCTTTTCCATAAAATTCTATTTCCAATCGTTTTATTTGTTTGAAGTTTTCATTAATTGTTTTCAATAATTCTTTCCCTTTTAAACAAATAAAAAGTCTCTTAAGTTTTACACATTTGAGTCCAATTTCTTTCAATCCGTTTATTATTTCGTTTTCCTTGATATCTGATATATCAACAGAATATAATCTCAAATTCAATAATTCCTTCATTTGTTTCAATCCTTTCATTAGACAATTCATCGCATCTTTACTCATATCCATACAGATTCTGACGTCAATAGATTTCAAACTATTTTTATATTTATTAACAAATAATTCGAAACAATACACGTCTTCATTTTGGTATACAAACTGAACTTCATGTAAATTATTTATATTCTCATCCAAAAAGTTATTCAAATAACAACATCCAATATTTTTCAATTTTGGGCAAAATTTAAATTTACTTTTGACTGAATCCACTTCACAAATCATGTCAATAGATTTTAGATTTGAGCCAAATTTTTCAAAAAACTTATCGATATTTTCAGCACTTATTTCACTGAAACCACAACTAATTTGATTCAAATAATGGCAATAATTAACAATTGAAGCAAAGATTTTATTATAATCAATAATTTTAATGGGCCTATTCTCGCTGATGTGATAATCACAGTACATTTCAATAGACATATTATTAATGAATTCACATTTTTTAAGTATTAAGTCATATGCTTCCAAATATTGTTTATTACATTTTAATTTATGATAAAATTTCTTATCATTTATAAACTCCTTTTGTTTATTAAATACCAAACGTTTCCACTGTTTAGACACACATTCGTAACGAAACTTGTCTTCAAATGTCAGATA
>JAQIWA010003290.1:0-10848 GCA_034693305.1 Eueremaeus valkanovi | reverse complement strand
CTCTCCGTCTGTTTTACTACATGTTTGGCAATACTTCACAAATGGGTTCAATCGCTATATCTGTCAGATATGCCGACCGAACCATACAATCAAAGATCACTCCATTCACCCGATCGGGTAGTTTGGGTCAGCAGTGGTTCAGAGCTTCGCTCGAAAATTCCGATTCGAAACCATTCCAGTTCGTGATTGAGGGACAGGTAGGCACTGGACCGCAGGCAGACATAGTTATAGACGATGTAAGCTTCAGTGCCGGTTGTGCTCTCTCTACTCAAACGCCATTCACCTCATCGCCAATGCTTCCGACGGTCTCACCCCTGGGCGGTAAGACTGGACCCAAAAAGAACAAATCAAATGGTATTTGAATTTTAATTTATTTTTTATTTATATTTTTTTTATTAATACTTAAACTCTTTCTCAAACAGCCGGTGCAATCACTGCCGGTGTTTTAGTACCAGTGCTGGTAATCGGAGCTCTGTTTGGCGTTTGGTTTTACAGAAGGCGTAGACAAGAGATGAGATCAGACGACAGAATAGCCTTTACTAACAGTGAAGACAATGAGAACGTGAGGATTGAATCGCCGAATAAATTGATTGATAATTAAAATATATTTTTAAAAATAATTCATTTTTTATATTATTTGTAAAATATTTTATGTTCCATAAGCCCCGCCACTCCCCCCAAAAAATAAACTAGTTTATTCCTTATTAACTTTGAAATAAAATTTTTTAATAATTTTTTTTATTTATTTAATATATTTAAAATTTGCATAACTTATTATTATCAAGGTAAGTTTTAAATATTGCCAAGTTTAAATAAAGGACATTTTTTTCATTGATTTTTACTGATAATAAAAAACAATTTATTTTTATTTGAATTTTTTTGTATTAATTCATGTATTGCTTGAATAGTCGTTAATAGCACTGAATTAGTGCAGAAATAAAAGACAATACAAATTGATTTCAGTATTATGTGAAATGATAATAAATTGGCACTGGCTTATATTGCAAGTAGCTGATAAGTAGGCACATAATTTGCTGGGGTTAATTTTAAAGGCTATTATTATTATATTAGGTCGAATACACCCACAAACCATATGCCCCACATTGTTTTGAACAATACCTATAATAAGTTTTTTTTATAATTGAAATATAAATAAAATAAAACATCATTTGATTTGATCAGCGCTTATATGAGTAATAATTATAATAATATTTAGAGAAAAAATTTTATTTTCATTATAATTAAAATGTTTTTCTAAATATAAGTTTCAAACAAAAAAATATTTAATAAAATGTCAATTAATTCAAAAGATTTTCTAATTCTTATTGTGTTTATAAATCTCTTACAGTTCGCGCATTCAGTTCAATGTAATTCATTTTAATTGAGATTTTCTTAAAAAAAACTTTTTTTTAATATTTTTATTATAAAAAAATTTATTTATTTTTTCAATTAACCCTCCAATAGTTGGTAAAATAGAATGTGACACTCATAGTTTCAAGGACTTTACTAAACAGTTCTGCGATTGGAAATATGGCAATAATGACACAATAAAATGGGCTGGTCACTTTTACAACGACTTGATGGTTCAATTTAACGGCGTTCATCAAGGGCCTTATTCGGGTAAATATAACATGATATAACAAAATTTTCTGGCACCAACCCCCTTTTGGGGGACACTGCTGAGCCTCTGGGATTTCAGGCATTGTTTTTACCTTGCGTTGTCTGTGGAGGCAATGCTAGGCGTTTGAGACTTTACAGGACAGGTGACGCGCCCATCGCAACCACCAAATCTGGGACCACCGGTCAAGGGCTCGAACTCCAGCTCTCCCGCATGCATTTTAACCAGTGAGCTATTGAGGCGCTATCATGTTAATATTCCAGTTGTACTAGGAGAAATATAGTTTTATTTTAAGAATGATATTTCTTTTCTTGAATTGCTCTTGATCATTTTTCTCGCCATTCTTTGTCTGATTTACAATTTCTATTGTTATACCAGTTAATCAATTATTTTGCGCAAAATAGCAAGGACAAATTAACGAGCTCTTAAAACTAGCTTGTACTATCTATTTTTTTGCTGGACAACTAACTTCTCTGCACCTCTGATCTTATCTTCCCTGGTACATTAATAAGTATATCATTTACAGCTGACTTCATCCAGGCTTTTCCTAATGGAACGGGTGGTGCTCTGCCAAATGCACAGTTAATATCGCCGACAATAGACAGCACTTCGACAGCAAATTGTTTTCATTTCTATTACTATATATTCGGTGTAAGAGTTAATAAACTCGAACTATACGTAGTAGACGTAAGTTCGAATAAATCCAAACTGATCTGGAACAGACTGGAATCAGCTGGTGATATGTGGCATGAAGCTTCTTTAAATATACCCGCGTCCAATTCTTTCAATGTAAATATCACTAATAATCTATTACAAAATATCAGTTGGAACAAGATCAAATTGATAAATAATTTTTAAACCTTGTTATACTTTGCTATTATTTATAGCTTCGATTTAGCGCCACTACGGGTCTGGGTGCAATAGCCCTGTCCAAATTTTCGACAGGAATAGGAAGGTGTCCTGAATTATCTCGGTGTGATTTCGAAGGAGGCGATATGTGCGGGTGGACTAGTAGTGGAACATTCAGTTTCCATACGAAACAGACTTCAGACCACACGACCGGTTCAGACTATGGACATGTGGTTGAGGCCAGCAATGGTAAGCTTTATACCCGAAAAGAATTTTTTTAATAAACATTTTTTTCATTTAAAAATTTAGGGGCCAAGGGCAATGAGGCTAAACTAACCAGCACAGTTATACCAACAAAATCTTATACGGATCAATGCTTACAGTTCTGGTATTGGAGGCACAGTGACGCTAAGTATGATTTGAGTGTGTGGCAGGTCACCCGATCCGATTTGGGCACAGCTAAAATATGGCAGGCGCCGGATCGATTTCCGACTAAAACATGGCATAAGGCCAGCGTAACATTTCAGCTGACTGGCCAGGACTGGGTGGATATTAGAGCGAAAAAACTAGGTTATCATTCATATATCTATTAATAGATATTATAGGGATGTGCAAGGGTGTAGAGGCATCCTTCATAATGAGTTTTGAAAGTGGCAAAATTGCCCCACCCCCCGAGAGAAGGGAGAAAGAGTAGGCTAGGCTGCAAAGTCCTTTATTAACAACGGGTAGGGCTAGGAGCCTGAAAAAGGGAGGAAAATGGCTGAAAAAGCAGGGAAAATGCTGAAAAATATCTGAAAAAGGCTGAAAAAGGCAGGGAAATGGCTGAAAAAGGCTAGAAAATGGCTGAGAAAGGCTGAGAAATGGCTGAAAAAGCAGGGAAATTGCTGAGAAAGGCTGAAAATTCAGAGAAATTGCTGAAAAAGCAGGGAATTGGCTCAAAAAGGCTAGGAAATAGCTGGAAAGGCTGAGAAATTGCTGAAAAAGGCAGGGAAATTGCTGAAAAAGGCTAGAAAATGGCTGAAAAAGGCAGGGAAGGGCTGAAAAAGGCTAGGAAATTGCTGAGAAAGGCTAAGAAATTGCTGAAAAAGGCTGAAAATGGCTGAGAGTCAGGGAAAGGCTGAAAAAGGCTAGGAAATAGCGGAGAAAGGCTAGGAAATGGCTAAGAAAGGCTAGGAAATGGCTGAGAAAGGCTGGGAAATGGCTGAGAAAGGCTAGGAAATGGCTGAGAAAGGCTAGGAAATGGCTGAGAAAGGCTGGGAAATGGCTGAGAAAGGCTAGAAAATGGCTGAAAAGGCCAGGAAATAGGTGAGAAAGGCTGGGAAATGGCTGAATCAGCAGGGAAATGGTTGAAAAAGCAGGGAATTGGCTGAAAAAACTAGGAAATGGCTGAGAAAAGGCTGAGAAATGGCTGGAAAAGTCAGGGAAAGGCTGAGAAAGGCTAGGAAAATGGCTGAAAAAGGCTAGAAAATGGCTGAAAAAGCAGGGAATTGGTTGAAAAAACTAGGAAATAGCTGGGAAATGGCTGTGAAAGGCTGGGAAATGGCTGAGAAAGGCTAGAAATCAGCAGAAAAAGCAGGGAATTGGCTGAAAAAAGCAGGAAAATGGTTGAGAAAGGCTAGGAAATGGATGGGAAAGGCTGGTAAATGGCTGAATAGGTAGATTTATTGCTGAAAAGAAGGGAATTGGCTGAGAAAGGCTGGAAAATTGTTGGAAAGTCATAGGAATTCCTGAAAAGGCCGGGAAATGCTAGGAAATTGCTGAGAGACTTGGATATTGCTGAGAAAGGCAGGGAAATGGCTGATAAAGGCTAGGAAATGGCTGAGAAATGCTAGGAAATGGCTGATATCGCCAAGAAAGCCTGAGAAATGGCTGAGGAAGGCTAGGAAATAGCTAGGAAGCCTGAAAAATGGCTTGGAAATAGCTGAAATAGCAGATGAATGGCTGAAAAAGCTGGGAAATAGCAAAAGAAGGATAGAAAATGGCTTAGAAATGTTAGGAAATAGCTTAGAAAGGATTGAAAATGGTTGAGAAATGACTGAAAAGACAGGGAAATTGCTGAAAAGGCAGGAAAATGGCTGAAAAGGCTGAAAATTGCTGAAATGGAAAAGTGCTGAAAAAAGCAGGGAAATGGCTGAATAAGGCAAGAAAATGGCTGAGAATGCTAGATAATTGCTGAAAAAGAAGGTAATTTGCTGAAAAATGCTAGGGATCAGATGAGAAATGGCTGAAAAAAGCTGGGAAGGCTAGAAAATGGCTGAAAAAGCAGGTAATTGGCTGAAAAATGCTAGGGATCAGCTTAGAAATGGCTGAAAAACGCTGGAAAATTGCTGAAAAAGCCAGAGAAATGGTTAAGAAAGGCTTGGAAATAGCTTAGCTGGGAAAGACGGGGAAATTGCTGAAAAGGGCAGGGAAATGGCCGAGAAAGGCTGTGAAATGGCTGAGAAAGGCAGGGAAATAGCTGGACAGGGAAATAGCTGGACAAAGAAATAGCTAAAAAAGGCTAGGAAATTGCTTAAAAGGAAAGGAAATGGCTGCTTAAGGCTGATTAATGGATGAATAAGGCAGAGAAATGGCTGAGAAAGGCTGGGAAATGACTGAAAAAACTGGGAAATGGCTTAAAAACTTTGAAATAGCTGAAAAGACTGTGTAATAGGTGAGAATAGCTATGAAATGGCTTCTGTAGATTTATGATATAGAAAATAATTGTATGGCTGTAAATTCAAACTATTCTGGTTGTCGATTTTAATCCAACCGAGATTAAAATTTGCATCCACTCCCGTCGAGAGCTGAATTGCAAATGACAGGAAAACTATGAAAACTACTTACCAAGAAACCTCGGGTAAATTTGCGAATATTTTAAAAATCTAAAACCAGTTATTGTTCATGATTTTGAAATTTTTGAAAATCTGAAACAATTAAATTGTGAAATTTATTTCTTTCTAAATCTGTTCATCAATTAACCCACCTCGGAATGACATTATTTGCATCCGCTCTGGTCGAGAGCTGAATTGCAAATGACAGTAAAACTATGAAAACTACTTACCAAGAAACCTCGGGTAAATTTGCGAATATTTTGAAAATTTGCAACTAGTGAATTTTGATACTTTCAAGACTGTCGAGAATATTTACATATTATTATTTAATTAAAATCCTTTAGGTCTAAGAAATTTTGCATCCGCTCTGGTCGAGAGCTGAATTGCAAATGACAGTAAAACTATGAAAACTACTTACCAAGAAACCTCGGATAAATTTGGCAATAAATTTAGAAAAATTTTCACAAAATTACAATTCATTTTTAAATATTTGAAAATCGAACCGAGGTGATAAGGTGAGGTGCACTTTTGATTCGAGCTCATTCCAATTCAAGAATTCAAACTGAACGCATCAAACTTTTTCTCAAAATCTCAGCAAAAATGTCTAAAAGAAAAGTTCGTTCACCAGAATACAGGAAACGGAAAAATAAACGAAAAAAAGAGAAACGATTGATAGATTCGGAAAGAAAATCAAAAAGAATAGTTCGTTCACCTGAATACAAGAAACGGAAGAATAAACATAAAGAAGAGAAACGTTTATTGACACCTGAGTTTCGGTTGAAAAACGCTAAACGCGGCCGAGACATTGCGAGTTCTCTAAATGGAAATTCATCGGTTTATATCGAGAAAAAGCGGCGAAAACGTAATTCACGAAAACGTAAAGCGTCGCAGAAGAAAAAAGCTAACAAAGCATTGGCCAATAAATTGCGAAAGTATGAAACTATTGAGTTGTCATATGAGAACTCAATTAAAGAAGGGCCAACAAGTATTTGCAATTCCTGTGATGGTCTTTTCTTCAAAAAATCGATTTTCGTTTTGAATAAAGACGAATTAACTCATTTATTAGGCGAAGAGATTTCCGCTCTCATTTGCAGAGAATCGTTAAAACGACTACAGATATGTTGGACGTGTCGAAGTTATATTATCAAAAGCAAAATCCCAAAACTATGCTTAGTTAATGGTTTGGAATTTCCACCGATTCCTCAAGAGCTTAAAGGCTTGAGTCCGTTGGAAGAAATTCTATGTAGCCAACGACTATTATTCATTCGCATTACAGAGAAAGGGGTAGACAAACAATTCGGAATTTCCGGTAATGTGGTCAATGTACCAATCGATGTCAACAATATCGTTAACGTTTTACCCCGACTTCCTTCCAACACTGAGACGATTGAACTGAAACTCAAAAGACGATCGAAATATAAGAGCGCATATAAACACGAATGCGTTCGATTGGGAAAGGTTTACAGCGCAGTAGAATTTCTCGTCAAAACACCACTCTATCAAAAAGAAGGGGTTAGGCTTTCCGACAATTGGCACAATCTTTTCAAAAAAGAAATAGATGAGATGAATATGAATAGTGAAAAGGAAATAGAATCGGAAGAGATTATGCCCGACGATTGGGACGAAACAGAGAATGACCAGAAACTCAATCCTGGGAGTGAACAAACATTATTGAAAGAAGGTATTGTTTTCACTCCAGGCGAAGGTCAAACGCCGATTTCTATTCTTTTTGATGAAGACGCTGAAGAAATGGCGTTTCCGACTGTTTACTGTGGCCAAAAACTAGTGCCAACGGTGAAATTGTCGTACAGTGATCGCGTCAAGTCAGAGATCAGACGGTCGGACAGAAGATGTATCAAAATCCCAAAGCTATTCTTCATGTATCGGAAGAAAGAGATGTTAGCTTTAAGGGAAGCCATAAATATTCATGTTCGTAGAGCATCTCATTCGAGTAGTTTGAATGCTTCGAAAGCGCTGGACTCGAATGTGATTGAAAATCTTTGTAGCAATGACGAGGCCTATAAAGTGTTAGCCGGTGATCGATCGTCTCCTGCCTACTGGCAAAAGAAAATGAAAGAAACGATGGCAATGATCCGTCAGATTGGAGTTCCAACGTTTTTCATAACTCTATCTGCAGCTGAGACTCACTGGGGAGAACTCTTGGTAATCCTAGCGAAAGGGCTTGATAACAGGTCAATCAGTGAAGAAGAGGCACTCCAGTTATCTTACATGGAAAAGTGTGATTTAATTCGAAGAGATCCGGTCATATGTGCTCGATATTTTGACCATCGTTTCAGAGCGCTATTCAAATTATTGAAGTCTAAAGGCGGACCATTTGGTGAATACGCAGTGGTGGACTGGTATATTAGAATTGAGTTTCAACACCGCGGTTCGCCTCATGTACATTGCTTAGTTTGGTTGAAAGACGCGCCTGAATACGATACCGAGTCTGTCGAATCTAAAGATCTTTGTGAACGTTTTATACATCGCTTTATTTCCTGTTTAAGTGGAGAAGTTGGCGACTCATCTAAATATCAATATCACAAGCATACTAAGAGTTGCCAACGTTTCAAGCAAGATTCTGCTATTTGTCGCTTTGGTATACCTTATTTCCCAATGAAAGAAACGACAATTCTAGAACCTTTGGACGAAAAAAGTTTGTCCGATGAAGAAATCGAAGCGATTGAAGAAAATCTGGATAGAATTGAGAAAATAATTAAAGAAATCGATTCAGAATTAAGGAAAAATATAAGGATTGATTTCAATTTCAATGATTTTCTCTTAGCTCTGGGTTTGGATGAGTTAGCCTACATCACAGCTATTCGGTACACTTTGAAACGTAGCGCCGTTTTTCTCAAACGCAGTCCAGCAGACATACGAATTAACGCGTTCAATTCGGATATCCTGCGGAGACACAGAGCAAATATGGATATACAATTCGTCTTAGAGCCCTATGCATGTGTTCACTATGTTTTGAACTATATAAACAAGTCTTATCGCGGGATGTCGGAACTGTTAAGACAAGTGATTGACGAGTGTAAGTCCGGCTATATGTCTCACCAACAGAAACTTAACAGAATTTGTTCGAAATTCATTAATTGCAGTGAAGTATCGGCTCAAGAAGCTGTATACCATCTGCTATCGATGCCTTTGTCAATATCGAGCAGGGCCTCTATTTTCATCAACACTGGTGAGAAGGAATCCAGAATTCGCGTGTTGAAATCTAAAAGAGAACTTGAACAACTGGATCCCGACTCTTCAGATGTGATGACGTTGGGGCTTCTCGATTACTATGTACTGCGTCCTGAAGAATTGGAGTCGGTTTGTTTGGCGGAATTCGCGGCATTTTATAATTTCTCCAAAACAAAGAAAGTCAAGAAATCTGGTGATTTGAATGAAGACATTGACGAGCGAATGAGTAATGATTCGATTGAAAGAGGTATTTTTGCCTTGAAACAAAACAAAGGGTTTGTTTCGAAACGAAAGTTACCCAAAATAATTCGATATCGAAAGTATCAATTAGAAAAAGACGAATACCATTTCTTCCGAGAAAAAATCATGTTATACATGCCGTGGCGTGATGAAGACATGGATATTCTTGGTATCGATTGTCGGCAAATGTTTCTTGACAATGAAAATCTAATTGTCGAAAAAGAGAAGTTGTTTGTGAAAAATTTCAACAACGATTACGACAAATTGAGAGAAGAAGTCGAGCAGAATAATCTCGCTGAATATTTGGGACAAGAGAGCACAGATACGGCAGAAGAGTTTCAAATCTATGACACAGAACGGCCACAAATACCAGTTGATCAGGAGTTGGGAATCAAATCAAATGAAAGCAATCCTAAATCTGGATTCTTCTCGACTCCTCTGCTCAATGAAGACGCCTTCTCTGACGTTATCCGTTCGTTGAATTATAAACAACGGAAATACTTACTGGGCGTTATGAATATCGTGAAGAATCGAAAAGACTCGTTTTACCATTTCATAACCGGAGGAGCAGGTACTGGAAAAAGTCGATTAATTCAAGCACTATATCAATCAATGGTCCGGTACTTGAATTTCCGATTTCAAGAGCCCGATAAAGTTAAGGTTCTGCTTTTGGGTCCTACTGGAAAATCTGCTTTCAATATTAGTGGATCAACTATACATTCAGCGCTTGGTATACCCGTTTCCCAAAACTTGTCGCTACCGGTAATGAATGCCGAAAGGAGAAATACTTTTAGAACAAAATTTTGGGAACTTAAAGTCATAATAATCGATGAAATTTCTATGGTTGGGGCATCGACTCTGAGGAAGATTGATCACCAATTGAAGCAGATCTTTGATTCCCCATTAGATTTTGGTGGAATTTCGATCATAGCTGTTGGTGACTTGAATCAATTAAGACCGGTTATGGATCGATTTGTGTTTGAATTTCCCTCAAAAGCTGACTATTCCGTTCTCGCTGGTCCCAAGCTTTGGCGTCTGTTCTCTATCTTCACTTTGGATGAGATAATGAGACAGAAAGATGATTTGATTTTCGCCAAAGCTCTCAACAATTTAGCGACTGGTGATGTCACCGAAAACGATTTGGCTCTGTTCCGTTCGAGACTGTTCGACAAGTCAGACGTTAATTTACCTTTAAATGCGATTAGACTGTTCCCAACAAATGAACAAGTCAGCAGATATAACGATATGGTAATCAATGGGTCGAACGAAATAGGATACACAGCTGAGGCTGAAGATTCGGTCCAAAGTGGTACATCTCTAAGAATTAGAGAAAAAGCTTTAAATGCCGTTTCATTTCTACGCCCACAAAATACCTATGGTCTCTCAAAAGCCCTTCTGCTGAAATCCGGTATCCGTTATATGATTACTACGAATATCGATGTGAACGATGGTTTAGTCAATGGAACTACAGGTGTTTTGAGAATAATTGACCTCAATATGAGTAGTATACCGGAGATTTTATGGTTCGAATTTGAAGGTGCAAACATAGGGCTAAATATTAGATCGAAAATGAAGCCGAAAAAATTGGGCGAACTGTATTTGACGCCAATAAGCCGAGTGACGAGGGGTATCCAAATGAAGACCGAAGCCAATATAATTCTGGTGAGCAGAACACAGTTTCCACTTCTGGCCGCCGAAGCAATGACTATTAACAAAGCTCAGGGACAGACATATGGTGAGGTAGTTGTTGATTTGAACCGAAAATTGGACTTATCACGAATGTACGTTGCCTTGAGTCGAGCGAGGAAATGTGACGGTCTCTACTTGATTGGAAAAGAGATAAAAAGTATAGTTAAAAGGCCGGCTAGTCATCCAATAGAACAAGAACTAAATCGATTGAATAGAGATTCGCAATTGTCGATTGAGTTGAAATGTATAAGCGAACTGGAAATCGATTCAGATGCGACGAGAATTTATTTCCACAATCTGCCTCATCTTCACAAACATATTGCTGACCTGGAATGCGATTTGAATATCATGTCAGTCGATCTAATATTCCTGGTGGAGACGCATTCAAATGGGAATAGCCTAAGAGGCTACGAGTTGTGTTCAGAGTTGGCCTATCGGAATTCCAAA
>JAQIWA010003289.1:0-10849 GCA_034693305.1 Eueremaeus valkanovi | reverse complement strand
CGCCAATGGAGTTATGTCTTCTATTTGTCTGCGGCTCTCAATGTGTTCGGAGCCGTTGTCTTCATTATATTCGGTTCTGCAGAGCAACAGCACTGGGATAAGGATGAAGAGGAAGAGCACTATATTGAGAGGATGTGATCACAATTGAAGTCTGAGCTCATATTTTGTGATTATAATTGAATCATATAATTCATAACATAATTAATTTCTATTCATTTATTTATTATATATTTTTTAATTTTATTCAACAATTCATTGCTAAACGAATATTACATTAATAAATCAATGATCATGGTCTTTTATTTAAAAACAGATACCTTTTTTATGAACTCAAAAAATGTTCTGTCCATTGATTTTGTGAATTATTGGATGATTTGAATCATTAGGAAATAAGTGGACACAAATTTACAGCAATATTCATAGAACTCGTAATTATTCATTGGAAATAAGTTCAAGCAATAGAATCCAATGTCAGGTCCGCTGAGTTTCTCAATAAATGACATGATTTTGATTCTGTCTGTCAATGAAATTCTTGCTTTATTCAGGTATATGTAAAAAAGCGGACGAGAATTGTGTGCAGTTTTAGTGAGTGAACCGCACATATAGTTGATTGATAGCCACATAGAAAAGGCCAGAATGAAGAAAAAAATGACAATAAATCGGGCATAAAAATGAGTTTCTTCTGAATGAGACAGGTATATTAATAAGTCGAGAGCAGGAGTTACCATAAAGTATACGATAGATATAATATATTTATATAATTTGTTCATTTCATGTGTTGTCTCTGTAATTGAATTGTGTTTACGGATAGCACTCATCAGTAAAATAATATTTTGATTCTCAATACATCGACCAATGAGTCCATTCGTCTCTTTGAACTGATACTTGAGGTATAGTGTCATTGCATACCAGATAACAAATCCGCTGAATATGACACTGAACATATAAAAGGCAAATAATAGAGTAATAAAAGCCCAGAATATTATAAAAGTTATTTGAAAATCAAATGATTGGTCGAAGTATGCGATTATTGTCGAAATGAAAAGTAAGCTAAAACTGAAAATAACTGACGCATAGTATAATTGATTCAACAGATATTTTGTGATAAAATTGATGTGAAGACCGTATTTGTATGAATTAGAGTAATTCAAACGATTCTTGATTCTTTTATGTATTATTTCATTGAGAAATCTGATCACATGTAAAGTGTTTTGCTTTTCCTTCAATCTATAGACTGTTTCGAAAGCAATTACACTACAAGTAGTCAGACATATGAAAACGGAGAGAATTCTTGAATTGCCCAATAGATAGTTGGCATTGGATGTGATGGATGTGATGTATGGGTTGCCATCAAATAGTGCAGATATGAAGAATCTGAGCGCAAATAATATCAAATTGATTCGCAGTAATAGTTTAATACAAACCCTTTGATTAGATTTTGTTTGATTGCAATATTCATCAAAATTGTTAGACTCAGTAAAGTAGAACTTATGACAAAAAGTCTCCAATTTTTTCAAACCAATGCTTTCGTTAATATTGTTTTCGAGAAAATTATTGAATTTTGTTTTGGCTTTATTTTTGACCTGAACTGAAACACTCTTAAATCGTTTGGACATGGTCAATTTGGGACAATTCTGGTCCAGTCCAGTTATGCAAAGATTATTAGTAATAATTACTTTATTACTATTACTTTTAATTTGTTGGCAATAAGATTGAAAAAAACGTTGCTAGTTTATTTTTATGCGGTATAATGCTTTTACACTCCATTCTACTGTACTTGATTAATCGTAAGCATACACGAACAAGTACAATTTATTAAGTTTAAGGATAGTATAATTATTTTTGTATTTTAATTAACTGTTTTATTTTTCATTAACTTTATAATAATTATTTCGAAAATAATAAATACATAATTAATTATTTTATGCGAAACCAAAAAATAATTTATATTTTTTTCTATAAATATTCTTTGAATGAAAATAATTTTTAATCAATAATCAGAAATAATTTTTCTGATAAATAATAAAATAATGTAATAAACATTGGATTCAATAAAGAGTTTATTAAATGATTTTCTGAAAATACTTTAATTCATTAATATTTTTATACAATAAGTTAGATCATAGTTAATGAATGGCAGGTCATTTATATCTATAGACTAATTATGATTAAATTGATAATTAATTTAAATGCAATTATATTTAATTGAGTTCAATATCAAAAGCATAAATCAAAAGCAGTGTTTGTTTGCATAGGAATGCCTTCATTGGGATATCGCGGACACAATTTCACAGTTTTGTTATGTCTTTCGCTATAATCAGAATAGAAATAGAGTTTTGAAAAATTCTGTATTTTATTTATTATATGTTTATTACCTGAGATCAGTTATCCAGATCGGCTCCAGACTAATACTGTCTATGAATATTCGATAGCTCTTATAGGCGTCGAAACCGATTTGATTGTTATCCCAAAACACATTCATTGCCGACACATCTGTTAAATAATTTTTGTCAGTCGTCGCCAATAAATGATTGCTTGAGTTGTACCAGAATTGTTGAGCTCTGAATGAACGGGAATAACATTAGTTTAAATAAGGGCTGGGTAAAAAGTATAATTTTATAAATTACCCGTTTATATCGAGGGCCGCGTCGTCATTGTCAGCGCGTAATACTAGGGATAGATTGCCGGTTTGGGAGACGTATTGGTGCTGTGGATGGACTGGCATTTGGATTCGCATATGATATTGACGTACTTTAGAAGTGAAGTGATTTTGAAGACAAGAATATTAGAGATAAGCTGTTAATTGAACTCAAAATGAATTCTTATGAGAACTAACAAAACTCACGGCAATAATGATATTGTTTTGAACCCATTTTCAGGTAAACATTCGCCGATTTGTGTGGCTTATAGTCTAATGATGTGAGATCTTGAGCTCTGGGACCCAGTATAGCGCAGTCCTGTCCTTCGTTGCATTGATTGCATTGGCCGGACAGATAGGTCTGATAGTCAGCGCACGTATAGGCAATAGGAGTACATAATTGGTTACGAATGGCTTCGATGTAGAACTCAATAGACTGTTGATTATCACAAAACGCAAAATTCCAGATCCCGTTCCTTACAGTGTCGTACTTGAATTGCATGAGCTTTGCAATGAGATTACAGTGCGGCTGATTATGGCCCCCATTCGGGTAGAAGGCCAAGTGGCCTATTGGCTCACTAGTGCTGATACCTGTGCCCGAGTCTGTATGTATTACATCGACAAACTGTGCATCACTTTTGTCCAGTTTTACAGCTATGGGCAGACCGTCGAAGTAAAGTCCTGCCGGCGCTAAGCCTGTGATTCTCCCTAACGTTCCGTTCAATCGTTTGCCGGCATAACCGGCCACATGTGCGCCCAAACTGTGACCAATCACTTGTATAGATGATAACGGAATCGAAACGGATGTCTGAATACAAATAAATTATTTGAGTTATAATTATTTCAAAACAGAATTCTTTTGATTCATAATTACATTCAAACGTCTTATGAGTTGAGCCACTTGTGCGCCAACCACTCGTGCGTTGGCAACCGCCTGTGTGTACTCATAGGCGCCGTCACTCCAGTCGACAACAATCACATTCATCGGTTCCCTTTCGAGCAGTGCTTTAGTCATAACTTTAATCCAATCAGTCGTTTCATTGATATAATCGAGGAATCCGTGAATTATTATCTTTAGATTCAATTTCTGGCTTAAAGACGAATATAAAATAGTTTCGACTTTTTGTGGATCTATTTCTTTAGGTATTTCTAAGTTCTCTTTAGAGGTCAGGAAAAACTTCGTGTTTATTGATTGCGGAGAATCGGGTGATGGAATCGGTCTCAGATCCGGGTCATAATATGGATAGTCATTTTCAAAACAGCCTAAATCTGTAAAACAAACTTTTTGTTCGCCTATTAATAGAGAGAATAAAAGCATCAGAGGTCAGTTTATTGATAATAGCAATGAATAGTTTTCTTACAGTTTATTGAATTAAAAATAAAGACTAAAAACGAAATCAATTTAATAAACATTTTTTTCTTAAATACAATTATTTGATTAACTATTTTATAAATTATATAAAACTGATTTGTGTGCGGGTAGTATTTATAGTAACCCAGTTCCTCCACAGATCATCCTCAGTCATCCCACATGTGAATTGTATTATAGAGTTTGGACTCATCAGAGTTCAATTTCTTAATTATTATCAATTTTGTGTTCTGTAATCAAACAAGTCATGCATTATACAAGTGTCTGGATCATCTCTTTTTGGCAACGAGTATATAATTTGTTTATTTTCATCTATTAATACAATGTTTTTATTTATTCTCTTTATTTAAAACTAGCTTAGCTCAGTTTATTCGTAAAAATATATCTAAAACAGTGAACATGTTAAATGTGCTTTCTTGCTAACCTCAAGTTGACCGGGATATTTTATGCCGTATATGAATATTTAAAATTGTTTTAAGGATTGGAGTTAATGTCTTACTCCGGTCTTGTTTAATCAAAATTCTATATATTTTAGAACAAACTAAAAATAGATTCAATTTTGGACACACCCAGGGTGTCAGTGAAGTCTGCTTTACTTAACACTGGCTAAACGTAGTATCTATTTTAGCAGCAAAATGAGAAAGTACTCTATTTATGGTTATCAAGACTATAATTGAAATTGATCTGGCTTCTGATCTGAATGTAACCTATGCATAAAAGTTAAGATTGTTCCCTAACCATTTCTTTGAACTGAAAGTCAAAGGGTTTTGGTGACCCCCGTTCTCTGGGAGATATATGGGTTTGTGACACGTTTGCAATTTTGTGTACATTTTACTCGACTTTAAGTGTATCTAAAAATCTATATTTATTTTTCAGCGCAGATAAGCAATGATTCGGATAATCAAAGTCTAAAATAAACATTTATTTTATTAGTAAAAAATTATTCGTCAAAAGAAAAACAAAATCAAAAACAAGTTTGTTGTCGGGCACTGTTATGTCTTGATTATTGATAAATAAATAAACAAAATATTAATTAAGAAAAATATTTAACAATTTTAAAGACGAAAATCAGATTCTAATGCAGTTGTAGTGAAATCGATCTCAAAATCACTGATCATATGATTAGCCGAACAAAGATCAATATTTTTGACTAAGAATATAAACATGTGTTTTGAAAAATTTTAGTACAGATCAGTTTTATTTTTATCAAATAATGCAATTGATTATGTGAAAGGAGAATGGAAATATGGGCAGGGCACATTCTATTGCTTAAGTCTAGTCATTTTGCACCCGATTGTACTCGTTTTCACTTTAAACCGACTCAAATCCAGATCATTTGAATTGTTAAGAACAGATAGAACTGACTTAAAGCTAAAATATGTAGAAACCATTATCTAATCAGTGTTGAAAGGTTAAAATCTGAAAAGTATTCCAGTTCAACTGCAGTGTTCTCTCTTATGAGTTGTTCAGTTTTAGTTTGATCCATGTCCTCCAGGAATGACACTGAATTTGATAAATAGATTGAATTGTTATATTCAATAAAGTATTAAAATCCATAGAAAATACTGAACAATAACAATAATCCGGGTTAATTGCGCGAAACAATTATTATAAATACAAATAGAAAATGAAAATTAAAAATAATATCTAAAATCAAATAAAACCAAAACCAATCGCGAGTTCATTGTTATAATTATTTATAAAACAAATTATTAATAAATTCAAAACCGATTTCATTGACTCAACACTTAAACCAATTATTTGAATACCGAATCAGAAGAGCTCTAAAGAATGGTTTGCTTCCAACTAAAGCACATATTGTTGTTGTCTTTGATCACAGAAGCGGTCCTTTGCGTCGACCGAAAGCACGCGGATTCAGCCACTGAGGACGTACTGAACGCTATGGCCGGCGCTATCCTAGAGATCCTTAAGTGGTTTGTAATCGGATTCGCATTCGGTTTAGGATTCAGTTTGAGTTATGGCTTATATTTGAAGAGAAGTTCAGTTCAGAACAACAAATCCAATATCGATATCGAAAATATAGAGCACTTTGTTATCCAACAGAAGACTGGATCTCAGCCTGAGGTCAGGCTCTCGATGCCTAAGAAGTCGGGCAGAAAGCAATCGATTCGGTTGAGTCCCGTCAAAAAAGGTGTCGACAGACAAAGATCTGTTGAGAACAACACCGATTTGGAGGATTGAAATGTCTTTCTCTAAGAATTCATTTGATTTCTAATTTTATTTATTTCTTTTCAAATTGTTTTTCCAATCATTTTCTGTTTCATTGCAATTATGTTTGAATAAAATTTTATTTTATATCGAAATAATGTTTTAAATATCAAATTAGTCATAGAGGCTAACAATATATTTGAGGAGGGTTGATTTTAATAAGTTATTTTTGTTATTAAATTCTGTTTATATGCAGTGTTTTTCTCTTTATTTTCGCGTTTTTGCAGAACTAAATCGCATTGAGCGCCGTGTTTGCAAATAGAAGCTTGTGCAGTTTTAAATGACGGTATTTACAAACGAAGTTAAGAAATTCTGAGCTGGGCAAATCTTCATTTCAACATTAATATTTGCAAACAACCCGTTGGATACGATTTAGTTCTGCAAAAACGCGAAAATAAAAAGAAAATATTGTAATTCAAAACTGAAAACTCTACAAAATGTACAAAAAAAGTTTACCCCTCTTACTCGTCTTCCTCTAGAATTCAGTGCTTCTATAAAAACAGACTCTGGTGTCCTCTGATCCCTTCGACCTCTCCAAATAAATGTAAATTAGCATGGTGATTACGTGAAGGAGCACTCGTCGCAATGGTTTTGATTATTTTTATAAATCACATATTTTAGCTTAACTACAATATTATCAATATTTAGTATTAGTGCATAATTTCATGGATGTGCAAGCTCAATAATCTTTTAAGGGGTATTTCAAAAATGTTTTCAAAAATCCAGTGAACATTCAAAACTGATTCATAAGCTATTGTTTTCCAAAAACTCATCGAAGAAAAGAACAATCGGTTTTTCATCAGGAGGTATCATTACTTCCCCCCTTGCACATCTGTAATGATTTATAGCTGTTATTGAATTTATTATAATATACGGGGTTTTTCAGAATTGGCGCCTGTTTTGAATCGGACGCCACCAAAAAACTAAAGGGGGTACAATATTGATACCACTTTAATTTGAAAGAGGGATAGTGGGGGTTTGATAAAAATTATATATAGAAAATATCCTTGCACAATTCAAGGCGCTAGATTGAAAATGCTAAAATATAGACTTTTCTATTTGAATCATTAACTATATAAAAAAACACGGGGGACACAAACCAGATGATAGTCTTATTTGAAAGAAAGACCAAGGTGGTTTGGTAAAACTATTATAGGAAAAATATCCTAGCAAAATTCATCGAGCTAGCTTCAAGAAAATTTGAGATATTGTCTTATCAGAAATTAAATTTGTAAGAAAAACTTATTTTACTGGTAATCAATATTTCAGCATTTTCGGATATAGCGCCTTGAATTGTGCAAGGATATTTTTCATATATAACTTTTATCAAACCCGCACTATCCCTCTTTCAAATAATACTGGTATCAATATTATACCCCCTATAGTTTTTCTGTGGCGCCCGATTCAAATCCGGCGCTATTTCTAAGAAACCCTGTATTTCACCCGGCTTGCAGAATAATTGAAAATGAACTTGAGTTAAATCTTGTAATATATGTTTTCAGCTGAAAAGTTCTGATCAAATGTTGAGAACAAATTTGCCTTCATTTCAACCAAACTCTCTATTAGTATATAATCTGTTCATTCGTTTGTTTAATTTTGTACTATTAGTGCATTTAATAAATCATCACTATTTTCACCTGTCTCACTCTGCATTTATCATCATGTTATGTTTTTTGAACCCGATCACCTTGCTATATAGTCACGTAAAAAGGCTATAAATAATGTTCACGTGATGGGTCTCTTATTCTACCTGTCCTTGAGTTTGCTGATTTGCTAAGTGTCAATTCAACAATAGGAGGTTGCTTATTATGCGGGTAAATATTTAGCTCCGTATGGTCATTGTAACGGGTAAAAATGCCACCATGTTCAAAATTTCAATTTAATTTTTTTTAAGAATTTGAGCCACACAGTTTCAGATAACCTTATTTTAATATAAACACATATCTGCTATTTTAATGAACAGATCTAAATGAACAAGTCCAATAAGAGACTACACATTCAGTTAAAACTTAAGGTTTATTATTATTCAAGATTCAGAAGAACCATAAAAAATGTAATAATTAAACGGAATATTTTGTGTATTATTTTAATTCTGTATTAAATGGTCTGAATATTGATATAATGGCCGAACGCATGTATTTTCCTGAATAACGATATTTTATTTGTTTTGAAATCAAAACATAAAATAATCGAAAATCAATATAACAAGTTAACAAGATGAGCATGTTCAATAGTTGTTCCTAAAATCTAATCAATGCGCCAAGGAATCAGCTCTACTTGCTCAATAAATATTATTGCATTTCATATTCATATCAGAAATGATGAAACACTTAATGATATTCTATTGTATATTCAATTATAGCCAAAATAATGAAGACTTTAATAATTAATTATTTGTTAAAAATATTATTTTCAGAATAAAAATCAATAATATTCTCATTAAATAGATTTCAAAATTAATATTTAAAAATATAGCAAGCTTAGATATAAACAGAAAACTAGTGCTGGTTCAGTTGCTTTCGGTTGAAGAAAATATTGAATCAAATATCAAAATGTTTGATAATCTGTGTCTGAATCGGAAGAAAATTTTTAATAAAAAGTCTTTTCGTTTAATACTATTGTTTGGATTTGTTTATCAATTCTATGACTTGACTAACGATTATTTTCAATACGAATACACAATTGAATACAAGTCAATGCTATCCTATAATAATATCCCCGCTTTTACTCTGTGTCTGAATCCTAAGTATGATATGACCGGAAAGATAAGCTATGATTGGAATCAGAATCCGAACAACAAAACAATCATTTGTTTAATGCTTTTATATTCTGGAAAAGTAGTCAAATGTGAAGAATATTGAAGCGCACTCCGCGTCCTATAGGGCGGTCGACTTCTGTCTAGACCGCTCAACCCGAGCGCTTCTGGAACCACCCGTTGAGAACTCGTCCGTCCGGTCGTCTTATGTGCTGTGCCCGTCCAATCGTCCAGTGGTAAGGTGTCTCTTTAGCGGCCCCGGACACAGTCTTATGAGAGGTCTGAAAAGATAAGAGGTCAAGCGCGTTATGTACTTAAGTTTGTGGTGGCCAGACCTTACCGGGTCTGGTCACCTAACCAACCAACAGACGACTCCCGACGACGATCTCAACTCCATCTCCTATTTCGGTTCGGGTGAACACCGGTCAGAGCCCGCTGCTCACCCGAACACCAATGACTTAGACTTCGCTTACTTTTAAAGTTAGTTTATTTAAAGTCAGAATAAAGACTATAAGTGATACAATAGAAAAAGTGCGTGCGATCAGCTTCGAGTCGAAAGTCTAACTAACTGTCTAAACAGCCTTTCTGTCCTCAATTCCTTCTCTCTAATGATGAGCGCATGAGCACTCATTAGGTCTCTATTGGTTCTCTGTTCTGAATGGTTTGGCTATTCTCCTCATTGGCTGAATTGACTGGAATTTGATTACAGCCCACAGCTCGTGCTAAGGACAAAGCCTTGTGTAAGTGACCTCTCTATCTAAACCAGAATGAAGCGGATTACTCCGACTCACGAAACCCAGACAGAGAGGTTATTTGCTCAAAATAGTTGGTTTAAGAGCTTTAACCTTTTATATGCTACAAATACTCCCCCCTCATAATAAGTTCGGTCCCTCGAACTTGAATGCACGTAAACAAATCAAATCATAAATTAAAATACAATTAATATTCGCTTAAGAGAATAAAACAATTCTCAAAATAATTACTTAATTAATTCTTAATTACTAGTTACTCAATACAAGTGACAAAGTTATATCGAAACTAATACGGAAATCTCACATATCTATTTTGTTGTTCGTTGACATCTTTCTTGGTTGTTATCCATTTTCGGATTAATAGCTTAGGGATCGGTTGACAAGTTCAGCCACATGTCCTCGGCTCATATGTCCAAGTGCCCATTATCAAAATCTTTGATTCGGCTGAAGTGTCTTGTCTTCCTTTCCATCTGCAATTTTCCCTTTCACTGATGTTATTCGCTGATACATTCCGTTCGGCCGATTGGAATATCTCAGTAATTTCTCATTGTCCGACGGCGAACTTTTATAATAGATTAATTCTGTTTGTCCGTTTTTAGAAACGATCTTCGTTAACCTCGTCGCTTTAGCGCTTTTATCTTCATCTTTTTTCACAATTCTTATCTATTCATTTTTCTCAAAATTCAAATTAATTTTATAAATAAGGTTACCATTACCACATATTAGTATAACGACAAAGTTAGTCGAATTTAATGAACAGGCTTATATGTCTAGTTATTTTGGTCGTTGGTCTTGTTGATCGGTTGTCCACTATCCTCTTCAGGACGAGTAGCGGATAGGTCATCTGATAGTTTTTGTAGTATTTCTTCGTCGACATCCCATATGTCTTCATCTCGTACGTACAGGTCATCATCATGGTATTCTTTGATCCGGTCGACGTGTGCTCTAGTCCTCTTTCCTGTCCGCAGGTCTTCCATTATGTATGTTACTGGTGTAAGCCGCTGAACAATCTCATAGGGCCCATGAAAACAGTTCAGTAACTTTTCGGACAATCCGACCTTACGAGCCTTCGTGTAGACTAATACTTTCTGTCCAAGTTTAAAAGC
>JAQIWA010003288.1:0-10851 GCA_034693305.1 Eueremaeus valkanovi | reverse complement strand
GAGAGAGTACAGCAAAATAGAAATGAAGTTAAATAATTATGCGGAGTCTTTGACGCATAAAAAGCACATAATTTTTTGGATTTCTCTATTCTTATTATCATTTTCTTCTTTCTTCGTCTTATTCTTATTAAATGCTGTCTTAAATAAAAGATGAGCAAGCTATGTTGCTCTGTTGCTCAGTTCTGTTCAACCAAAAGAAGGTGGTTTAAATGCAGTATATTATATTCTCTATTTAACCAAGATAAAGTAATAGCGACAGTCTTTCTTATTGTTTTAATCGGATATTTTATAAATTATAACCAAGGGAGAAATATTAAATTTTATGCTACCAGTGTTCATTCAATTGAATATACTGTACACAGTGTACAGTGTGTAGACATAACTCCTGCTCATATTGTTTGGTTGCTTTGCATTATAAATGAAAGACTATTTATATTTTATGATTATTAATGTGCAGAACAGAAATAAAAACCAATTAATGACACATTTTTGCATTCGCTATGTTTTGCAGGAAATTATTCGCTAAAAGAAATCCAAAATATAGTTAGATTTGAAATCTATTTTATAAGAAAATCTAATCTAAATATAAAACAAAAAAATATTTTTTTATACCATTTTAGATGAGAATGAGTTACTCTAACCTTTATTTGATAAGTGAGCGAATAAGTGATTCATTGCTTTCTTCTTTCCATTCCTCGTATTCTTCAGTTTTTTTTAATTCGTATTCTTTTTCCTATTCTTTTGTATTATTTTCTGTTTCTTTGCTTTTGAAATATTGAAAATCGATTCGCGCTTTCGTTTGCCGTTTGTTTCGGTCGATCGATATATCCGATTAAAACAATTATAATTATTATTTTCCCTCTTTTTGTGAATCAATCGAAACTTTGCGTTTCAAAAGTTTTTTTTATAAATATATTTTTCATTATTTATTTTTGTTCAAAAACTTTATCGATTAGTTCAGTACTTATACACAATTCGTATTATATTTAAGTTTTCAGAAGCAAACCATCACTTGTGGAAAGTGAAAAATCCTTTTAACTAAAGTACCAGAATTGACCAGGGTCAACTAGTAAAGTAGTGAAGCAGTAAAGCGATTCTGTACTGCATCTCAGCTTAAAGTCCTGTCAAATATTTTCATCGAAAGGAGCGAATAATATCCAACTCATGATTCATAAATTGAGCCGAAGAGGAATTTTTTATCGCATTCATAAGAATTCTGTTATATTGTATAAAAAGTTGAGTTATGTGTCTATTCAAGAATGCGAAAGGTTATAATAAAAATACCTTCTGGCTTAAATGAAATATTTATTCAATAGTTTGATAACCCTGGTTCAAATAAATAGATCAAGTGATGTTTACCATTTAATTGTACATTGCTAACTACTGTAGAATGTTTATGTATTTAACTGTAAGAAACATAAAAGGCCTTAACATAAAAGCGTTGATTTAACCAACAGGTAAATTATAAGTTTAGCCAAAATACTCCCTGTGCTGGTCATCACTGATGAAAGTGTAGAATTGATTTGTTTTAATAGTTTATGTCTAAACAGTTTAGGATAAGTATAGAATCATAATATGATTGAAAGAAGTTTATGTTCGCAGCAATAAAAAGAGGAACTCATTGTATGTTTGGTACAAAATAGTCGCCAATTGTAGCGCGAATGGCATTAAACTAATGTTAGAGATAGCGATGCAAAAGACAGTGTCGTTCCACTCATTTTCCTCTTTATTTGTTTTTTATTTTCGTTGCAATCGAATTGAATGCCAGAACAGAACCGACAGTAAACTTAAGTCACTATTATTTGCATTCAGAGAATCGGTTCAGAGACAGGCCGTGTGTGTGTGAGTGTGTGGCCAGTGATGTGCCAGTGCTCTCCTGTTCAGTATTAATTGAACAGTGCTTTAAGTAATTAATGTCGAATCCCCTGTCGCTCATAAGGAGATTGTGTTCACAGAATTCAGAAGACGTTAAAGAAACTGATGGTTAAGTTGGGATATTAGTGAACAGACAGTACAGTAATGTTGAGAAGAGATGCCAATCAACAGAAGCCGTTATGATATTTAAACGAGAATAGAAAATATGCCACAAATAGATTGCAGTCTTATTATAGCTTTTCTCAAATGATAACAATATTGTTATTTTGTGTCCAAACAGAACATATCTCTAAATAAAATGTGTTTTCGGTTTAGTCGAGTAATTGAGTAACACATTAATGATGTATAGTTGAAATTGTGCACAAATGCGGACAATAAATGCACTGGTAGTTGAACTGGTACAGTATATTTATGTGGATTGGCACAGCATCACAGCATGTCCATATAGCACAGGCAAGCATCGGAGCACAATAGACATGACCATAAATTATACATAAAATTGAGCTTTAGATTTGTCGGTTGGAGTCCTTCTGTAAAAATGGTCTAATCATTGAACAAAAGTCTTCATCATTTCCAGTACGACATAATGTCGTCGATGGCTAAGTGAAAGTCTATAGACATGTTTGGGTAGACATAGAGTGGAAGACATTCTCCCCTATAATAGAACAAGTCTTGCAGTTAGTGTCTGCCATGTCTTAGTGAAGAACAAAGTAAACATAAGACCACTATTTTTTAGGGCAATTGTATTAACGGTACACTTTCTGTACACTTTGTCACTTAAAGAATAGAGATTTTTATAATAGAAACTACTTTTCCTTATTCTTCTGCTTTCGCTTTCTCTCCATTGAGTGCTTCTCTAACTCTTAAGTTTGTACTCAAGACTTGTATTCATATAACGGACAAAACTAACCAAAAATTCTTCTCTTTTTTTCTGAAATTCTTGTGAATTGTATTGGAAACTGAAGTAAAAGTCATTAATAAATTGTGAGTTTGTATTAAAAATAAGACTTAAGCCATAGAAATACGATTGCAATGAAATTGCTTTCTGATGTCAACTCTGCAGCTATTCTCCAGTGATAAACATCTTCTCAATCTCTATATACGAGCACTAAATACAAATAGTTTGCAATAAAATAATTAATTGTTTATATAAACTAAAATATCGTCGCTTTAATAGACATCTGTATTAATACACTATTTATAAGAATTTTATTAAAGTTTATATAATTTATAGAGAAATAAAAACTTCACTTCCAGTGAAATAACATAATATTCCTATCAAATAAATATTGAATGCTTCCGAGTCTGACCAAAGGTGTACCCAGAATGTGCCTGAGGGCTGAAAATTCTAAAAATTTTACTACCACATCATTCTTTATATGTGGCTGACATGGTCGAGCCTGGTCATCCCTACTTTTAAATGCTTAGAAATTTTCAATTACTCTTAAGAGAATGTTTTCCCAATGAAATTGAATCCATTTTTTCGAACTCTATTTTAAGTCCAATTTTGTCCAAAAGATATAATATTTTCTTTGATCTCTCTTTTTATCATTGATTAAGCTTAACATTAAATTTAATACAGAAAATGTTTTTAATCAAGATATATAAATGGTCAAAGACTGTCTGCCTTAAATATAACTTGAATGAGAAATCAACCAGGATAAATTAAAAAAAATAGTTTTCGAATAATATTATATTGAAAATAATTCTCTGCATTATTATTTGATCCGTACGTAATAATTAAACTCCTAGTGCTTCCTACAGTCATCAGTACATTTTGTTTGATAAGTTTTATAAATGATTGCCGAATGATTGACGAAACAATTATTAGACGAATAATACTTTGGTTTACATACTGTCTAATGAATTCTTAGAGAATAATAAATTGAAATGAATGAGTCATTTGTGAGTAAAACTAATTATTTGTTAATTCACTACAGGTTTCGATCGAGTAATACCGGGCTATAATCGCTACCTAATGATTGTAGACGAGCAGAAATTAGTATATAATTTACGCATTCATAACACACAAATAGACGACGAGTCAGAGTTTGAGTGTCAGAGTCAAATCGGTGGCCCCCACGGCAACAAACAGCCCATCAGAGCCGCAGCCAATCTTCATCTCATCGGTAATGTAAACATTTCAGTGCTTTTCTGTCTCAAACCTTAATTCAATTTTTTATGCTATCATTAGTTTTAAATCTAAACTTCAAACAACCCCTGCATTTAATCGCTTTTTATTATTAAATTATATCGACTTTCACTCTATTCTATTCAGAATTATTTTTGGTTACAATTCAAGCAGCTATTAGTTTAAGCTCATTAAAGAGAAATTTTAAATTAAATATTATTTTAAGACTAAATCAATATTTCATTTCTCTTTTCTGTATTTTTTTTCTTATAATTCTTTGATTTTCTCTCTATTCATAGAGTATTCAAAAAGTCTTATCCATAATATTCGCTACTCTTTTCAAATCTTTAAATCATAATAAAAGTTCGATAAGTACTATATAAACAGCATTTTTGGTACTCATATACATTAGTTTAGGGATTTACAGAATAGACAAGTACAAATACATACTTTATTTAAAAAGTTATATGGCTTAGGTAGAGTAAATTTGTTGATCTAAAGTACTTGGATCAAATTTGATAATATTCTGATCGAATTAGAAAACAATTTCTTTAAATAAATCTATAAATAAGACTAAATAATATAAAATTTAATAAAAACTCGAATAAATATTAGCCTAATTGTAGTGAATCTGCATTTTCTTTATTAATTTAAAAGTTATCTACGAAGAAAATGTCGCTCAAATGAAAGCCAGGAAAGCCTTACTTTGGCCATCTCTGTAGCATTGCATTAGTTGTAACGTTGTGTGACATGAAGTTTAAGTCAATATTAATTTACTGAATTAATATGCAATAGTCCAGGAATACTGAGTAATTAGCCAGTTATAACTTGAGGCCATCGAATGAATGTCATCATATCCTCGAGTATCCAATGTTTATATTCTTAATTATCATTTGAGTCTAATATAAGTGCATCAGAAGTGCATTAATTATTTTTCCATTAATTGAAATGCCAATTAAAAAGTGAGCCGAACATATTTGAAGTGAATAAAAAATGATTTATCCAGAGATGGGCAGATTAGGGGCACGGGCAGTTCATCAGTTTTTTGTCCCTGGCTCTTTGATTCTATGGATAGCTTTTGTCAAAATGCTTTTCAAGATAATCGATATCATTATCAATGTTTAAACCCACTGAAACCCCACGTCTGTCCACCACTACTGCATTAATGAGAATCATTAGAAGAATTGAATGAAATATAGACTCAAAAGAGAATAAACAAAATCTATTACTCAGACAAACAATGAGAAAGAAAACAATTCATTCATATATTGGACTGAAATCAAATCAATTTTTATAAATAATAGCAAAGAATTTTCATTATTTAGAATATTCTCTGAATATTATTCATAAACTAAATATCATATCAACTGACATAACATTACACGAAATATAATCAAATATACAAAAAAGTCATTTATTCTAATTATTATTTATGTTTGACTTTTTCGCTAATAATTTATTGCAATCATTATATTTGTGAATACGATATAACAAAATGGATAATAAAAGAACAGAATTTGTATATCTTATGAGGAATATCAATGAAATTCATTATATAGTATAGTATAGTATAGTATAGAAGAGAATATATTTATTTAACGATTTTTGTAAGAGAATAGTGTTTTTGAGACTTAATTAAAGTTTTTTCATCAGCCGTTAAGTCTAACATAAACTAATAAATAGGCAAAAGTGCTTTGCAATGCTTTTTAGACACAATAGCCAAATACAGAAATGTGAAGACGTGTTCAGAATATTTCATCAGTACTGAGACAATAGGAGAAATGGCCCGATTTTAAGCTCGTTTTAGCTTTACTTTTATGTGTGTTTTGATTTTCAGACTTAAGGACTCAGAATCTCAGGGACTGACGAGATTTGGGTCTCATTAAGATTGGGCTGAAATAAATTCTTCGCAAATATCTATGGATTCTATATATTCTGTATATTCGGTCGACTGTACAGTCTGTACAGACAAAAATTATAGTCTGTGAATCGTCATTAATCATTAAGCGGATAAAAAACTTAGAAATTTCAATCAATTTTTAATCCTTTTTATCAGATTTTGAGAAATTATCTCTTATTAAAAGTCATATAACCTTCAAATAATAGTTTAGTTTTAGTGAAGTGTTGTGTTTGTGTAATGAAAGCATGTCTTCGTTTGCATTATTGTGTTTTGTTTTAATAATTAAATTAATTGCAAATAAATATTTAATTAAACATTAATTCAGTTTATTTGTAAAATCGGTGTTTAATTTAATGTTAATAATTGGTTAATAATTATGAATATTAGAACACAATAATGCAAATGACACAAAGAGAAGACTAATATTATTGACTTCTATTTAATAGTTTAGTTGTGTTTGTGTTTGAATCTGTTTATCAGTTTCTGATTTGGCTGTGAATAAGAAATCACTTATTGATAGCAAAATCAGAAACTGATAAACAGATTCAAAAATTGATTGCAATTATAATCCTCTCATATAATCCTTATGACTCGAGTTCATACATAGACTTTCTTCGCATACTGTACAGTGTACAGTACACAGAGTAGTAATAATACTTGCTTGGTAATAATACTGGCATATCATGTAGAGCCTGCAAAAACACTTCCTTACATAGCACTCAAAAACAATTGCTGTTCTGTACGAAAGTATTTTATTTTACTTAAACTTTTTGTGGTATTTGAAAAATGATATAACTTTAGAAATCTTTAGAATTTCTGTTTTCTCTCTATTGTGTATTGTATAGCAATTAGTGGAAAGAAGATAATGGTTTGAACGGAAATTAAATTTCTTTTAGGAATTCACTATTTTTTCCACTGAAACGGAATCTAACGAACGAACGGAAAATCTTTTTTGTTTTGAAATTCTCAAACCTAACCATTCCTTCTATTGTTTAGAGATAACGATGCAAAGTGCAGGGGCAAAATGCCCCCGGCTTTTTCAAAATCAAACCTTTATTTCTCCTTGACATTCATTTAAATGGTAGACAATTAATGAATTTCTATTGAACTTAAATTGATTTCGATTTTTTCAGTTTTGGTTTCAATAATCACTTGCCCCGGGCATTATCCTGCTATCGCTGCACATCTCTATTATCGCTGTTCATTATATACTTTATTTGTATTTGAGTTAATTTATATAACCGTTTGCTATATTGTTCGATGATTTATAAATAGAACTCACATTGCTCATTTATCCTGGAATGAAAGGACAGCTGGGTCATATAATGTAGCATTTTATGTCATGTCTCTACACATTATTAATAACATAGTTTGTAATATTATACACAAATAGAGGAATAAATGCTTGAAAAAAGTCTGCAATTCATCGAAACATTTGTCAAATTAAAGATAAATTTAGCTCTACTTTGAATGTTGAAAAACAAATATAATTTAATTGAATGAATTGAAAAAAATAATAAAAAGTTTCTTTTAGAGTGAGTCTAACAAAAATGAGTCAACACATTTTGTTTTATTAAAAAGAAATGATTTATTTTCTTATTTACTTTCAGTTCGTTTTCTTATTTGTTTGCCTTAAATGTTAGAAATCTTTTTAATCATATAATATGAATAAACTTTAACTCAATTTAATCTCATTTTAAAAATATATTCAAATTTTTAACCATAAGAACAGAAAAATTAATGGATTTTTGTTATAAATGGTTTCAACGATTGCCTAATAGATAGAGAATTGATATAATATAACAAATTTTAAATCTTTATATTTTTTTGAATTTCAAATTTCGCCGAAAATGAAAATATTCTAACATTATATTTAAACACATGTCTCAAATGATCCTTGCTCTCGATTTTTTTCTGAAACTGAATATTTTAAACAAAATTCTTTTCTTTTCAAACAAATTTGAATTTTTATTAAATATTTAAATCAACAAACTTTGAACGCAATAACAATTCAAAATTCTGGTCAAACAGACAAATAATGGCTTTGAAATAGATCTATGAAAACATTTTTATTGAAATTTTTATTATTTGATTAATTGTACAAATCGTTTGAATTTACGGAATAAGTTAATTGTATTCCTAATCTGAATCAGGAATTCCGGTATTTTTCAAATTAATAATTCCTTATTTCAAATAATTTCATCAATCATTTTAAATAATGATTTTTTTCTCGAATTTCAAAATAAATCATTAATTGTTTTCAAAACATTGGAGAATAAAATTGAAGTAATAATTATAAATAGATTTTTCATTCGTTAATCTTCTAATAAAAATAAATTTCTTACTAATGAACACAAAATAAATTATAATAACAATAATTATTATGTATTTTTGAGATTTAATCTTCAATTTTATTTAAAATAATTTTCATTTATTATTTTCAAATTTCTCTTAATTTGAATTTCTAGTTAATGTATGTATAATTTGTGAGCAAAACATTCATTAGATTCAATATATTGAATATTTAGAGTAGAATTCTTTACTCCTAAGCAAAGCATTTTGTGCTCAGACTTTGAATCCACTTTCCGTCTGATTCCCTTAAGTACACATATTTAACGATAAAAGTGAAACAAAAGAAACAGATTTAAAGCGAGAGAAGAAAAAAATAATTTAAATAAATTGTTATTCTGTTCTAATGTGTGCTATGAATGCCATGACTGCTATGACTGCTATGATTGCTATGACTTAATCTAATGCCTTAAACTCAGCTGAACTCAAATTCTTGTCTAACTCTCTGCTTAACTCTGTTTCACAGGTTATGTCAATAGTTTTCTCAATCCATTTCTCTACGCGCTATGCAATGAGAACTTCAAGCAGGCTTTCAAGAAACTGCTGGGTCGGGTGAAGCCACAACAGCCCTCATACAACTTCGATCTGACACACGGCACAAGTTTTCGCTGTCAAAAGAATAATTTTTCGTGATATCAACCAAAACGACACACAAAACAAATAATTTAGTGAAACAAATATATTAATATAATGTGTGTCACAAAACATAGGAAATTGATTTCCAAATTGTTTCTACGAAAACACAAAATCTATTATAAACTCAATTTATTATATTATTTAATATAATCTTTACGTTTGACTACTATTTATATAATACTCTGTTTTTATTCTGTTTTTGTATAAATATTATGTTATTTCTGTCGTCTTTTCTTATACAATGCATAACATCAGAGATGCCTATAGTAAGCACAGCCAGAAATTTTGCTCATAAGTTACTTGTTTGCCATCTTATTAGAAGCAAGATGACCAGGATATACTTTGACGAGATTAGATTTTGTCGATTAAGAGACGGGTATAAATTTTAAAATATTTGTCAGATTGTTATTTTAGTCCGGTCAATTACTCATCAACTATTATGGTCTAGTTGCAAATATTGCGGAATGAAATATAAGGCAACTTAGGGTTTGTTTTTAATTGAATTTTTGTTAATAACGAGTCGTTTGTCCATAAAAATGGTATAAACTTCAGATTATTATACTTGGTATTGGAGGAAAGTAGTGATAAAGTTTAAGATCCTGGTCAGCTCAAGATCTATAGGCATCTCAGAGAATGCTATTAAGAAAAATAAAAATCATGTTTGAAAACATTTCTGAAACAAATGTTCTTCTCTGTCAAACACTGTGTGTTAACTCAATTATTAATGATAATCCTAAACATTATTTAAGAATAAATCAATAAAAAACCTATTGTTTATTGTTATAACAATAGTCGTATGATTTACTACTTTTCACTAACATTTTTCGCATCGATTTCTCCAACAACTAAATTGTTTAACTATTAACTGATAAACAGAATATAACGAACAAAAAACATGAATCAATTTACTCCTAAAGTAAGAAAACAAATGTTTTTCTCCATTAATATTATTGTTATTTTGTGCAATAAAACTGTAATTATTAGAGTTATAGTAATTTTAGGCTATTTTTAATAATATTTAACGCAACTAATGACTGTTAATATTGAAGACTTATATAATAAACATATATTAAATATCGATTCAATTCTCTCTTCTTTTTTATCGATACCATTCTTATCGCCACAATGTCTTGCGTGTTGGAGAAGTGGCCCAGGGCACAAATCTCAGGACACAATGCAATCAGATATCTGTGAAACAAACAATATTTTGAGACATCAAAAAAATGAGTTTCTTTTTCTTATAGTCCTCTCAATACAAGAGTGAATGCATTGCTATAAGTCTTGTGTTTCATATACTGTCAGAAGTATAACATATTTGAAAGTTGACTACAAAAGAGAGGACAGAATCCAACTGCTATTGATCTCAACCTATTGTCCAAACGCTTCCAGGACTTAGTCTTCTTATTGATAGCAGACATTAGTCTTTATATGTGTTTGATTTGTGACACAAAAACTAAACCTAAAAAATAAGTTGTAATTATTTGCTTCTCTTTCTATCGTTTTTCTTCTTTAATAATAATCCAATCAAATACTGATCTTATTTTCTACTACTCTTTCAACACACATATAATAGTTGTTCTTATTCTTTGATTAATTTTTATTTTATTTTTCAGACATTTTATGCCTTTAAATATGAAAATCGATTTTTTGTTACAATTGTTTATTTTTAGTTTTAAGCTTCAATTCGTTCATTCCTTCATTCACTTCAATATAGAATTTTAGTCAATATTTAATAATCGGATTAACTATAGAATTGAATTATTATATATTTAATGTAATCTATTTTTTCTTAACATTTCTGAATGAATCCATCAATTATTACAAACAGGAAATATACTGCTATTGTCATCTAAATTAATCCTTTTATTTAAACAAAAACTTGTTGTTTATTATAATAAAAATTTATGAAAAGTTTCTTTAATGACATAAAATGTAATAAAATTTAATTCAATATTATATA
>JAQIWA010003287.1:0-10851 GCA_034693305.1 Eueremaeus valkanovi | reverse complement strand
TCATTGTATGCTCTAATCATGGTAATAATTTAATAAAATTCTGAACACTTTTACTCAAGTAGTGTTATTCTCTTTGAATATAAAGTAAAGTTTTCAGACATTAATCAAAATAATAAATAAAATAAGAAATAAATTATATTTTTTTAATTAGCATTCAATCAGTTCTGGCCATCAGATGAGCTCATAGTGTCTTCAAATTCAGCTCAGTTTTGTTGATAATTCTTATCATATATTATGTCTGGGCACTAATTCATCCTGATCATATGCTGATTCCATATAAGTTGATCCCATTGGAGGCAAAATATGTACAGAATATTAGTATTTATTTAACGAAAAATCTATTTTTGAACTCAAAGCCAAACAAACGGTTTAATTGTGTGAAAAGAAATTCAAAGAAATCATAACTAAATTTAGACAAAAACTATTGATTTGTATTGATTAGTGCATTCCTCCCGTTCCTCTCCTCAATGCTCAAGCATACAGCACACTGTAGATTATTAACCTAGTTAAAATTTCGGAGAACTCCCGATGAGTTTAAATATTTGAAATAATAATAAACTAATAAAAGTTTGCACTAACTGTGCCTCACCTTTGATCTGAAGCGCAAATAATTAACTACTGGGTCTGCTATTCTGGGTCAAGTACTTTCCATTGTTTCGAATGAGTTCAGCATAACTTAATTTTGTTCTTCATTGTACATCAGCTCATTTTATTTATAAACTAATCAATGAATGAATTAGTCTTTAATTGAATTATTAATACAATTAAACCAAACATTGGCTGAAGTTTTTCACTGAAAAAACTGTGAAGTTTTGTCAAAAGTCTTTTCAAATTTCTGTCAGAACCTATTGAATTAATTATTGGCTGTTGAGGTCCTACTCTATCTTGCTTATTTCTTATAAATTACATAATTTTTTTTTCATTTATGACATCAGCTCATATATGACAGGTAGAAATTTTTAACCCTTTTTCCAATACTGTAGCATCAAATCAATTGATACCCAGATAAATATCTCGCTCACAAACTGATCCGGATAATCCGCATTCACTCTCAAAACTGGCATAACTTACTTAACAAACTCGAGCTATCATTAAAATAAAATCCAATTTATTTATTAGTTTTTTTATTGACTTGTATTTTGAAGTCAACCTAAAAGTGAAAGTTGTGTTCAGTTGTGTTCCTCTCTCTCCAAAACCTGTTCCCAATTCACCCAATTCTCGACTCATTAGCCCAATAGCTAAATAGCATTAGTGTTAGACAACTAAATCGCTTTGGATCTGACAATCGGAACTACTCGTGCAACTGTCTCTAATATCGCCTGACTCACTTTCTAAAGTAGTCAATATTTTTCTAATATTCTGTTTGTTGACTATTAATTCAGCTGAAGAACGATACCGGGACAGCACCTCGACTATATAAATTATATAAAAAGTAATAGAGCTAGATTAATTCTTGGTCAAATTAATTTTGAACAAACTAGATCATTTTGAAATAGCCCTCAAATACTCAAATAAGCACTTTATTCCTAATTTAAAATTAACCGAGTTTATCTAAAATAATTATATTAATCGAACAAGTAAAGCTAATTAGTCTAGATTTATTTTTAACTAAATTAATTTTAACAAGCTAGATAATTTTGAAAAACACCTCACATGCTTATCGAACAATTTATTCCCGAAATTTTGATATTAATAGAATAAGACAAATTGAACAAGCTAATGGTAGTCTAATATGCTTTTCATGGAAAAATTTCGCTTGCATAACTAGCGTAAATGTTAGCTTGTTAAAAGAATGTTTAATTAGCTTGTTAAGAACTTTTAAACATGTTTACTTTTTGAAATGTAACGCGCGATCAGTTTTATAACAAAAAATCAGGTTTTGTGTCCGTTATCAGTCATGCATAGACTCTAAAGCGAAAGTGAGGTCAGGTTTTACTCTCGATTTCTAAATCCCAGATAGTATTCAAGTCTTATATCATTCGCTGTTTTGGAAGTGAAAGTGAAAAATCTTATAAAATATTTGCCAAAAAATGTGAGACTTTTTTGCCGTAAATAATATTAAATAACTATTTATTTGAATCGATATATCGCCGCAAAAATGTAGTCTAAATACAGTTTAAATATTTGATTGTTTAGTTTTAAGCCTTTCCTTTCCGTTACACACATTGAATATGTGAACTCAAACACTAATTATTGTTTTAATTTATTTCCGGATATTTTTATTCTTTCAACTTTTTTTTGTTGCTTCTGTTCAACGCTATTATTATTCTGATCGCCACTGGAATTAATCATATCCTAAAAACTAAACCCGAATATAATGGCTATAAATACGGTTTGCAATATATCTATACAAAACATATTACTTATTAAACATTATTTTAAAAAAATATTCGACTATAATGTGCGTAAACTTATGGGACAACTCATAACTAAATTATAATTTTTTTTGTTATATTAATATTTGGCTAAAAAATTAGTTTCAAAAAAAAGTTTTATCTCATATGTAATGCTATTATTAATCATAACTTATATAATTGTATTTTATTTATCACTGTATATAATATTCAATACAAACTAATCTAACATAACATATAAGACACAAAACAAAAACCTCTTCAATAACACAATGAATGCCAACCAAAAAAATTTGCAAAATATTTGCCAAAAAAATAGTAAAATATTTCTAAAAAATAATATAATATAAAATAACAATTGAGTTGACAATAGAAAAGCCTTAAAGTACTGAACGCATGTGTAAAACCTGTTCAATTGCCTTGAGCCACAGTATAGCCATACTACCAGTGCATAGGAAAAGTATAGCGAAAAGTGTGCGTGCACATTTCAAAATCGCACCACAACATGACAGTGCGCTATACGTACGGAATACATACGGAATATAACAGCCTTTTGTGATGTAATACTGGTTTTAGGTGTAGTCGAACAGTGCGTAAAAGTGAGACTACTTTTTCGCATCCCATACTCACTGTCCTTATCGCTGACACTGAAAATACTAAGCGATTAACTCTGAGCTGACTTCTGAGCAATGAAAACAAGCGAAGTGTTCAGTGTTTTCCTACAGAAACTGTAGAAACCATCGGAATATGTGCAGAGAATATACAGAGAATGTACTGAAAGTGTGAATTCAAGTCTCAAGTTTCACAACACGAATGTCATTCAAAACATTCAATGTTTGTATTTCGACACTATTTTTGGACTATTTTTATGAATAAGTCTTAACTATTAATATGTTTTAAATGTGTTTTCATTATTCATAAGAAGTTTAATCACAAAAAGATATTAATTTTTTTTGCAAAAGTGATTTCAATGTAAGAAATATTCCGTGAATTCAATGCCATATCAGAAGTCATTACAATTTTTTCAACGCATTATAAGTTGTAATAAAAGTTTCGCTTAATTTATATCTTGTTTTTACAGTCGTTTTTAATTAAGACTTTTAACATCACTTTCCATATACTTATCGGTCAAATACTGTATCAAAAAAATCTACAATAATATCAAAAAGTTATAAATAATTAATAAATAAAACCAATAATCGATTTGATAATCAAAATAATAAACAGAAAAACAATTTTTATTCTGATATCACAAACAATCAAAAATTTTTTGTATTAGTGTTAACACAAATAATATCGAAAAAGCGGCAAAATTTGAGCCGAGATCAGATCAAAAGCTATGAAGAAATCATCGATAATCTGCATAACGACTGCATTTCTATTAGTGATAATCGGAATGTCATTACTGTTGACATTACCGCTGATTCTGTTGAAGATAATCGACACAAAGCTGGTGCTGACGCCGGACAGCCAGTCGTACGCCCTGTGGAAAGATCTACCTGTGCCCATATACCAGAGGTTCTACTTCTTCAATGTGACAAATGCACATCAGGTGCAGTCGTCCGGTGTCGTACCTGAGCTACAACAAGTCGGACCATTCGTTTACAAATTAAATATTAGTAAAAGTCATATAAATTGGACGAACTCTGGAGAGAGTGTGACCTTCGCTGAGAAGAGGACCTATTATTTTGATAGACATCTGTCTTCGGGTGACCTATCAGTCAAAGTATGTTTGAATTTAAGCTGAATTTAATTTAAATCCATTTAAACACACTTTTAAGGACATGTCTAGTCCTAACCCGTATGGGTCGGGCTTTGGGCTGATTTTTATGACAGCTTTAAATATGGTATAAAATAAGCATAGCTCAAATAAAAATAAATGTTGCATAGCTACACGGATCAGATTACATATAAAATGACCTCGTGCTTCGTTATCGTTCCAGATTAGATAAGAATCCATATAAACAAATTGTTTGAGCTATGCATAAAACTATGTAAATTAATTTTTTTGCTCTGGTACTAATTTACTAGCCTGTCCCTATTTTTTTTGGTACTAGGTGTAATTGAATATAAATAGTAATTTCCGTTTTATGCGGAACTGTTATGGAATATAAATCAATATTTGATTAACTCTTTTATTACTATTTTTTTTTGTTTAATTCCTGTTTTGAATTAATTTGCCTTAACTTACAATCAGTTGATAGGAATTAATAATTACTTAAATACTAATTACTATAATCTCTGATATTTTTAATTTTTTTTAACTTTACCCGTATTTAAAAAATACAACAATCTATGATAATCTTGCAAATTTAGTGCCTAGTATACTAATTACAAGAGTATCATTAGATTTCTCATATTTCACCCAGTTCTTCATTAATTAGCCAGCAATAAAATTGAATTTAATTACTATTTTAATACAAAATTTATTTATTAATCTATTTTTCTTTCTGTCGAAAACTCTTTACTAATAATTATTTCCATTTCTAATAAAGAGTTTGACATAAAATAGTTTCTAAATATGTTTTTTATGGCACAGAAAATGATTTATTTTGAATGTCATTTCGTTTATCAATGAATTGATTAATATTTTTATTTAAAACCACTTTTTTGTTATTCAATTGTTTCTCGAGTTCTGGTTCTCTTCAAGTTCTGACTGACTGTATATAAATAGCTCTTTATGTTTGGTCTCATTTTAATGACACAGACTATAGGCAATCAAGGGGGTCAAAAAGCAACGCTAATCAATTTAGTTCTGTTTATCTACAAAAATAGACTACCATGCTACAAATAGATCAAGCCTTAAAAAAAGAAGAGAGAATTACAAGCCATTTATGAACAGGCAAAATATTGAGCAATACAAAAATGGATCTATGTTCAAAAGTTACAGCTTGTACAAATAAGATGCATTGATTTTGAATTGATTCTGTTTATATTTGTACAGTGTATTCGATTATATTAATTATTTATTCAGTCTTGTTTGAGTCATCTGTTTTTCTGTTTAAACAAGATAATATTTATCTGATCAGTATTGTCGTGATATAAATAAACTTCCTCTGAAATCCAATATCAATAGGAAAGAATTTCCAATAATTATCAAATGAATCATGCTTAAATTATTTAGCTTACAAAAATAGAAAGGTTTATTAGCAAGGTGACATATTTTTCCCATATTCGCTGCATTTTCAACGCACACCCCCTCTGTATAGCACTTAAAATTCAAACTTTAAACGATTCAGTCGAAGAAGTTTAAGAAAAAATTTTTTTTATTCATTTTTTATTTAAGGAATAGTAAAGAAAAAGAAGAAAATTCTGAATATATTATTATTTTTTGCCATTTTTCAAGCTGTCAGACAATTGTATGCATTGATTGTGAATCCAATTGAAATGTTAGCCAAACATCAAAATCAGGAAAAAACAAGTTTTGTTATATTTTTACTTTTTTTCTTCTTCTCTCTTATTATACTATTTCTTATTCGTATGCAATTTCATGACCACTATTGCAATGACAGTATATTTCCATAGAATTGATAGCAAAGGGAAGAAAAATATTTATTTTAATCTAATGTTAAGGTCTGGTGTCGTCAATGTCTGTCTCACTCTAATGATTGTATAACTAATTACAAAAAATTTCCAGTTATTTAGTCATTCATTTCAATTGCTTAACAAAAGTCTACAAACACAGGAAAGGCTGAAAAAAATATTAGACAAACACTATATAAGAAGTTATAACAAAATAAAAACACACAAAAAAATGATAACATTTATAATTATAATTATATTTCGATTATATTTCTAAACAACTTCCGTAATAATCAGTCACAACTAGTATAGCATTAAGTCTTTTAAAAATAACAGACATTAAGAAAAAAAAATAGTTTTACTAAAACTATTGATCGATTGTTACGTAACCTTTGGGTAAAAATTATCATCAAGTTTAGTTAAACAGATAAGTTTTAAAGCAGGAAAAAAGTCATCTTATATTAACGCCAACCACACAATAAATAGGCTCTAATTAGTTCAGCCTAAAAGTAATCATGGTTATAATCACCATGCTCATTAGTAGTAGAATTTCCCATCAAATATAACAATAAGTAATTGAATTGATTTATACTTTTCTATTGTTATGTTATTTTCCTTATTGTTGTTGACTTATAATCACAATCAGAAAAATACATAAGAATTTCAACACAAGAGTCAATTCAATACACAATCGACTGATAATTATTGAATGACATTAACTATTAGTATATATTACTGAAGAAAATACTTAACAAAACAAAAAAAAATAAATAAATTTAATTAATTTACAAAAAAAATAAAAAAAAAACACTTCTAATGACCAAAAATCACATTCAATCCTCTTCACAGATAACAACACTGAACGCCCCGTTAGCCATAGCACTGGGACTAATGGAAAACCTGAACCCAGTCATGAAAACAGTCGCTATACTGATCATCAATCGTCTAAAAAAAGACTTTTTTATTGAGAAATCAATTCGGGAACTGCTGTTCGACGGCTACCCAGACCTGCTAACTAAGCTGGGACCAATACTGAACCCGAAGATACCATACCAGCCCTCGTTCGGGTGGATGTATGCGAAGAACGGCACAGACGACGGCCTGTTTAGTGTAAATACGGGTAAAACAGATGTAAATAAAGTGAATTCAATCGAGACATTGGATGGTAAGCCTGAGCTGTCCTTCTGGTCCGGCAGCCGCTGTAATGCCTTAAACGGCGCCAAAAATGGCGAACTTTTTAATCCGATCGCATCGGGCGACACATCACTGCTATTCTTCCGGACAGACTTCTGTCGGGTCTGGTCTATGGTCTGGAAGGAAGCGCTCAAATCACAATATGGTCACTTAGCTGTCTATCGCTACTATCCGGCGGACAATACGTTCGCCAATTCAACAGACTATCCGCCGAACAGTTGTTTTACACCCAATAGTGACGACACAAAACATTTGAATGCTTTGAGTATTAAATCAATTATTAATAAAGTGAAAGATTTAGTGCAAAACCATTCGGAAGTATACGATATATTAGAGGAAACCTATTTAAGTAAGTCTTACAGCAATTGAATGACAAAAAAACAAAAATCAATATTAAATTCAAAAATCAATTAATACTGACTTTCCGTTTGAATATTTAGACTACGAATTGAATGGTTTGCCTGAGAATGCAAACAATACGAGTGGACAGTATGCGGGGAAAGTGCGTGAATTCCCTTCAGGCATGTTCGACCTGTCCGCCTGTCACTACGGCGCACCGACATACCTGTCCAATCCGCACTTCCTCAACGCCGATCCTTACTACCAGACCACAGTCTCTGGACTACAACCGAACGCCACAATACACCAGACGTTCCTCGATGTGGAACCGATGACCGGAACGCCTGTGGAACTGGAGCTTAGGCTACAATTGAATATCTACGTGAACTCATTGGCCAATAATTTCAAACAATACCGGAAAATGCCCAAGATCCATTTCCCCATCTTCTGGCAGGAGTTCACGATCCATATGACAGACAGAATAGCACAGGACCTGCACTGGCAGCTCACCGGGCCCTCAATGATCGCCACAATAATCTCGTCCTTATTTGTAATCACTGGTGCACTGACTCTACTCTATATTGTGGCCAAACCTATGTTTAAGCGCAATACCGGAGCCGAGACTACCGGCGACAGTGATAGTTCGTCTGGTGTGGACAGTAGTGATACGACTGCTCTCATCGATGACAATGACGTCAATAGTCAAAAAGTTAACTAATTTTAGGCTTTTTTTAATCAAAATTTATGTATATTTCTATAAAATCTCTATATTTTACTCATGTTTTTCATAAATGAAAATTTTCTTCGCAATAATTGTGTATATTTCTGCTCTTATGATGACTACTTGTGCCACATATTTATATATATATATATATATATATACTGTATATTTGACAAACAATTAGCGGAGAATAAAAAATGTTTATTTCATATATAATTATTTGCATTTAATTTGAACTTTCTTTTGAAAAATACGTCTTTTCGCGAGTATTCGCTTATTTGTCTATTTTTCAAATATATTTATATAAAATGGTAGATAATTATACCAGGAACAGATTATCGTAGAGCAATTATATTCGAAGGCTAGACAAGAATCAAATAATATTCTATTCAATACTGCAATACGACATGTGTACTGAATTCAGGGTTAGTCGAATAATTATTTGAATAGTGTAGGGATGTCCAAGGTTGGCCGAGACCGGTGTAAAATCGTGGATTTTGCCTTGAAATACACTAGGGTATAGGGAGGGGTAAAATTTGGCTTCAAAATAAATACTCCGGGGTATTTTGTTTATACCCCCCTTTGCACATTCTTACAGTTGTAATATTAAGGGTTATTAAAAATCAATTTGTATTGACTTTTCCTAGAGTATGATATCAGGGTATAAACTTGTTCAATTTATTTTCATTTTTCAAATATATTTAATTTATGAAAGTTTCTTAGGAAAAAAACTCTACAAATGCTCTGGGGATGAGCAAGGAATTCCGGTATAAGGATATGAGGTTTGCCTATAAATTAATTGAACAACAATTTTCATAATTATGTTTCTCTACAAAAGTAATTCAATTCAGGTTTCCATTCGATTCGTTTGCTTTCAATGAGTTTTGACTTTCAATAAAAAAACAAAAATATGTTTTCGATTCAACTGATTGTCGATTATATGTCCGAAAATTTAGTAACGATTGCGATATTACTATTGTTTTTCACTTTAATCCGATATTTAATCAATAACTTTAAAACAAGACAACGGTTTCCTCCGGGTCCTATAGGACTGCCGATCGTCGGATACATGCCATTCCTGGGCAATGAGCCCCATAAGGACATTGCGAAATTGGGCCAACGATATGGAAATGTATTCACGTGAGTCTAATTCAGACGTGTCTTCCTTTGATTAATATTTTGGCCAAGGGATGGCCAAGGGGGTTTATAGCCAAATACCTTCTAGGATTTTGAAATTGAGTTTTGACCTCTACCCCATGTTGACGAAAATTTACCCCTATCAATTTGGGAATAAATTTTCAAAATACCAATCCTGTTGATATTTGGAACTTGCACATCCCTAGTTTGAATGCATATTATTGTTGTTGAAAAATATTTATATTTATTGTTTGAACATTAATTTCGTTGAAAGCATCCAGATGGGAATTCACAATGTGGTCGTTCTAAATGACTGGGAAGCAGTTTCCGATGCACTGCACAAGGATCAGTTTTTGGGCAAACCTGACTACTCCCCTTTCACCCTGGCTGGTGGCGGAGTGAAAAGTTCGTTGCGATCAATATTTATTCAATTATTTAATTAATATTTTTCGGAATAATCGCAGGTTTTGTCGATGAAAACGGGTCCGTATGGCGAGAGCACAGGAGGGTTGCCATACAATTGTTGAGAGACTTGGGCTTTGGGAAAGGGAGCATGGAGGATCGGATTATCGAGGAGATCGGCTATTTGTTCGAACGCATTGATCAGACGAATGGACAGGCATTTAATTTTCACGCTATGCTGACGCCCAGTATGTCCAACAATGTGTCGCAACTGGTGTTTGGCCATCGATATGATCACAACAACGCCGAACGAATATTTCTGGACAAGACCTTGGATTCTTCGTCTAAACTATTCTCACAGATCGGAGTACTAAACCTATCCCCGGCCTGGTTCGGCAAAATGGTCCTGAGGTTAGGCGCCGTCGGCAACAACAAGGACCGTCGAAATAAGCAACAGATATTTGAGTGAGTTCTGTACTCTCTTATAAGCATATGCAAGGGGGAGGTAGACAAAATACTACTCTGTGTTTTGAATCAGGGTTTGATCCCCCTCCCCTCCCTCATTTATGACTTTTTATACAGAAGTAAATCGAAAGTCAGCTGAAATTAGCTTGATTTAAACTAAACTTGGTAGAATTTTGTGGAAATTCGATATAAACAAGGTATATTCGTCGAAATGCCAATTTTCATGGCTATTGTGGCGGCCTTGTTTTCCACTATTTTACAGCCATGAGCTTTGAGGTCAAAATCATTTTACAACCTGTCTCGACCTACCTTGCACATCCCTACTCTATTCAAATAATTGTTTTATTTACATATTCTTTAAAACAGAAACGAGATATCAAGTCATAAAAAAACATTTGATGCGAATAATAAGCGCGATTATATCGATGGCTATCTGGCTGAAATGGAGATCAGGAAGAAAAAGGACCCGAATACTTCCTTCACATGTGAGTCACTCTTATAGCGCAAAAATAACTTCTTATGAATAAAAACCTAAACATTGTATCAATCAGTGGATGCCTTAACAGCGAACAGCAGAGCGTTCTTCGGGGCCGGCAGTGAAACTGTGCGCACGACTACGGAATGGGCTCTTCTATTGGTTGCTCACTATTCGGAGCACCAGAAGAAAATACACGAAGAAATTGATTGCGTTATCGGCACAGATAGGAGTCCTACTTA
>JAQIWA010003286.1:0-10852 GCA_034693305.1 Eueremaeus valkanovi | reverse complement strand
GAAAAAATTTTCCTGCAATTTTCATCGAAATGAACATGGTGATTCCAGAATCACCATGCTAAATCACTCAATATTAAGCCTAGTTCAAGATGACTTGGTGAACTTTTTAATCAATAATAGATGTGCTCAATAATGGAAACATTTTTGATCTACCTAGCATATATCAAAAATTACATGCAATTCAATCTCACAATTTTCTTCATTGAAATAATATTAGAAATATTTTTGAATTTATAAAATTAAATGCAGTCAAGAATTTTATAATTTCTAATGTTATTTCAATGGAAAAATTGTGAGTTTGAATTGCATGTAATTTTTGATATATGCTAGGTAGATCAAAAATGTTTCCATTATATCGACACTTATAGTAAATATGCGCAATTGACCAATACACATTTGGCCGAGACAGAATTGAAATATTCCTTCTGGTTCAAAAGTTATTCAAGATAGGAACATTTTTTTTGAACGGCCTGCTACAGCTAAGAGTAGATTCTCTGTACAATACATACAAACGTAGCGTACAGTTAACAAAACATTTATAATATCCTATTGAGCCTGCTCATACAGTTATTCAAATAAGATAGGTCACATTTTAAGGTGGAAGATTATAGAAGCATTATAAGTTAATCTAATCATAAAAGTTGAAAAATGATTGTTTGAACAGAAAACGAGACCAGAAATGGTCAGAATTAGTGGACTATTACTTATGAACTTTTCGAATGTGCATAGTTCACATAAGAACACTGGTCATTTCTCATCAAACAAATATTTGTTGGACACTGGTCTACAGTACAGTATAGAATCCGGTAAAAGTAAAGCACAGGTATAGTTGGCCACATTCAGACCAAATTTAGACAAACACTTGAGGATAACCGGACGGAACGGCAAAAATGCTTGATTACTGACAATGACAGGCCGGGAGGGGACAGACTTTACTGGAAAGGGACTGGAGTTTGTTGCGTCTTCTGGGAATGTAGTGCACATACCGGTAGTATTGCGTAAATAGAACCGAATGAACCAATGGTCCAACGGTTGATCAGTGTTTGCCTCAACTCCGGCTCAAACCAGTCATCCTATCAGTGATTATTCGATTATTTATTTATTGAAGACTTTTATTGAATATATTTATAAAATGTTTACAAAACAAACACTCATTTAATGATAAAACTGAACCGAAATAATACATTGACTAACCGTACGATAATTTACAGACAAATATTGCAAAATAAAGCGAATTAAGTATAAAATTAGAATAAAATAACGGTTTGTGAGCTATAGTTATAACTTATTATTCAATACAATATATATTTGTTTTAATAATTTTCAATAAAAATCATATAATTATAGAAAATTGCGTCAAAACTGTAATGAGTTAACGATTCGCTCCAATCGAATGACTAAACAATTGAATGGAATTAATGTTTACCTAAATATAAATCTAATTAGTCTTAACTCAATTGTAAGCCTAATCTCATGATTAAAACCGATTCAATAGAAACAGTCATTACTTATAATGAGTTTATGCATCGAATCCTTAATATAATTAATATTATTATATCTTATGTTATATTATATACACTAATAATCATTCATACGATCACATCCTGTCGTCTACTTTTCAGACCTTTCGATTCCATGTGAGGGCCGGTCACTGTCGGCACCGATGCCTCTTCAGCTACTTCTATGACCGACTCCTCTGAGTCACAGTTTACCGATAGGTGTGTCGGCGCCAGCATTGGTGTTATGTCTGCGGCCACAAGCCTTACATTGGGTACACTTGCACTGACATTGTCGACGACTAGCAACGGCCCGCTTTGGCCAGTGGTCTCGTTAGAGGTCTGTCTGTCATTTGTTTGTTCGGTATTTGCTGTACTTGTCTGCGGATAAGACCTGCGCCGACGTCTGCTACTCCTGTGCCTACCGTGAGCTCTATCGGAAAAAAGTAATGGCGTTCTCTCGTTGGCTCCGGTATTGTTGTGGGTCTCAGACTCCGACTCAGTATCGCTAATATCACTCATTCCGGGAAGTATTACTTTGCCCTTACATACCGGGCATACGCGCCGGTTCTTTGTCAGCCAGGGGTCTATGCACTTGACGTGATAGGCTGTGGGGCAGAGGGCAAGGAGTCATGAAACCAGGGTCATTCAAAATTAGGTTAATGTGCAATATAATGATTGGGTTGCATACCGTGACCGCACGGAAGTATTCGGAGTTTCTCTCCCTCGACGTACTCCTCCAGACATATGGCGCACGTGTCGTACTGATCGCCTATCGGTGCCAATCATAGCCTATTAGTTATAAATAGATTGAACAGAATATACGAAACATTTATACCTTTTTTAAACTTCTGAATCGGAATCTGTTTGAGATGTCGTGAAGAGAGTCGATGTCTGAGTCGTCTCTTGCGGTCGCGAATGCATTTAATGATCTGAAAGATCTAATCATTCGGTAATTAAATGCTTTTCAACACTCGGGCTATTGATTACCATAAATGAAATCATAAGCAAAAGGCAAACTCCGATGACTATAGCGAACGGCAGTAGATATGCGTTCAGATTGAAGGGCAGGTCCGGTAATATCATTACATAAAAGCCTTTACTCCATAAGTACTCCCTCTTCAGAGTCCACCCGTCGTCGAAGGAGATCAGAAGCGCCGGAATTGTGACTCCATTTTCTGTTTGGTATTTATAGTGAACTTAGTTTCGATCCAATCATTCATTTCATATACAGTACAACTGTTTTATAACTTATATAACTCTCAAATAGTCTTATAATCAATGAATGTCTGACCCGATTGCGGCGAATGAATCAAAGAGTACTTCTTAACAGTTGTTACGTCGATGTTGTATATGATTACGGCATCGAATCCGGCATTCATTGCATTTTGGACCTAAAGTGCACTCAAATGCTATAGCGATTGAAGCGAACGGGAATGGGATGACAAACCTTAGTAGTGAACTGACACGGGTAGCGCTTCACTAAGACAAACCACTTCAGCCCCGTTTGGTTGCTGTTGGGCGGGCCCGCCATCTTTGCACAGCCGTCCTCGGGCTGACCCACAACCAGACGACCCTTGAGTCGAGCAAAGGGTCAAAGCATTAGTCAATTGATTAACGATTTAATTGTTTTAATGATTCGTTGCTTTCGTTTACAATCATTCCTTCGGACGGAACAGAAGCGGCGAAACCCAACTCAAAGTCCACGAAGACATCGACCGTTCGGTTGGAAGAAGATATCTATTGAATGGTCAGTGCATTAGATCTGATAAGCATAAGATTGGGATCAGTTGTGTGCATACGATAGCGATGTCCGCATTGATGGACAGTATGTTCATTGAAGTCAAGCACAGAATCAAAATATTTAAACTACTATTCAATGAATATGTCTTTGATTTGAATTTCGTATTCAATAATGGATTGGATATCGAAAACGACAACATTTTAATCAAATTGTTATATCATTTGTTCAATCAATCAATTAATGGATTCAATACTCAGTCGAGTAATCAATTAAAGTGTAATAAACGTCGAAATAATAAACAATACAATAGTTTGTGTTTGAATCACATATTGATTAACAAATCTATTATTATATTCAATAAATTAATTTCAATCAAATTAATAGCGATTTAAACATAATTTGTTGAATCAAACGAATCAAATAAATGGAGATTTGTTTGCAATTTGCAGAACAAATAGAGATATAATGAATACACTATTGACTATTGAATACAGTATTCAACAGACAATTGAATAAACATCTCTCAACTCATATCATATGCACTAATATTAGGGGTTTTTAAGCTTCGGTGAAATTTACTCAAGTATTTCATTGAATATTTCAATTCCAAAAAAAAATCTTCAATTTAGTAAAGTATAAAATGCTAGCACCCTCCAACATTTTAGCAAGAACACGTGTTTTTATTGTATAATTGTTTTATAATAGAGGTTACATTGTTTTCTCAAAACACTTCAGAATTATTTCAAAAGATCGCAACAGATTATTGAATGAACCAGGTGAACAATTACTTGCCGTTAAATCCTATCACCAATATAACAATCTGTTAATTTTAGCAAGAATAATTCTTTATTTTCCGATTCTGATTCCGATATTGAGGTTAATAACAATAATTAAGACATGAGTGACATTGAATTGATTGAAAAAAGCATTTGAAGCAATAGAGCGCAGGGAAGGGTAATGGTTTAAATTAGCTAGTTCTTATGCTCAGCCATATACTCAAAATCACTCATATCCTAGAAAACTGTTACTAATTAAGTATTGTTTGCAAACCAACTAATAATTAGAGTATTTTGTGTCAATTGTATTCATTGGTTATGTTATTGATTAGAAGTCATTTCTATATTAATTAGTAATTACATTATTCGCACTCAAACTTCATTTTATTATTCGTGTCGTATTTGTTACTTTTGAATTGAATTGATTTTTTTACACAAACTAATAATGAAAGCATAGTGTCCGTATACTTTAAAACATTCGTGCTTTACTGATAAAGATTTTTTTAACTCCGCCTTGATAAAAAAAAGAGAAGTATATAGTTTCGCTCGGAAATAGCTGATGGGCTAAAAACTGGCTGAAAAGGCTGGGAAATAGTTTAGAATGGGTTGGATATGACTACAAAATTGCTGGGAAATGGCTTAGAAAGGTTTGGAAATAGCTAGGGAATGGTTGAGAAAGGCTAGGAAATGGCTTCTGTGGATTTAGGATGGAGAAAATTGTCGTTAGGTTGTAAATTCAAACTATCCTTGGTGACAATCTGCAAATCTGTATTACTTAAAATTCTACAGAGCGGAGTTAATGTAATTCGGCTACCAGTCTTGTTTTACTTTTAAATGAAATATTTCACTCGAATTTATATTTCATGAAATTTTAAAACCCTACCTGGCACTTATACTCTAATACTGTAATATGCGATCCATCCATCCATTCATTCCTTTGATTTCAATGTCTTTTTTAGGCATTTCATAACGCATTACATCCATATATTACGTTACAAACAATAAACTTGAACATTAGTTTGATAACTATTTAAAGGTCCAGGCGTTAATAGAGAGTATGCATTATAGACTATCATTTGATAGTATCATGATGATACCGATTGCACCAATTTCATTTCATTTATTTATTCATACGATTCGTTGCTTTTGTTTAATTCTTTGAGAAATCACTTTACGCGACAATTATTGAATAATAATGATTATTATTATGTTCAAGGTTAATCAACAAAAAATATCATGGCTAATCATAAAAATGCCTTCCGCCCTAATCACATGTCCAAGCTAGCATCCATGTCTGATTCTATCTCACCCTGGCTTTATTTTGTTTAAGTCTGTGAACGATATTGTTTTAAATATAATGTATATTTAGTTAATAACAATAATTGTCTAAACAGATGAACTTGATCAAGTTCAAAGTACAATTGTTTGTTGCAAGGTGCTAAGAGCTAAATACTGAGAGCATTAAAAAGTAGTCAAAATAATTGAATGAATCAGATTTTGGACACATTTTGTCCTCTCTTATAGTTATCGTGTGTTCACTAAAACTCTTGGAAGTCTTGAGATATAGATATTAGAGCGCAAGACATAAGACATATAAATACTGTTATGAAAGGCGTGTCTGAAAAGTGGGCTCTTTTTGGAGTTTGAAATATAATCTAAATTTAGATTTAAATAACTTTACTCTAAATCACGTTTTTGTTAAGCCTTTCCATCGATTTGTTTGCAATCAATATATTTGAGTCAAAAATGGTATTTAGTATTGATTTTAATTAATTATTTAAACTCTTTTGTGTATTAACTGTTTGACTGATAGGAAGACACGGAATGGACGGATATCTTGAAAAAGCACGGAATCATCAAAGATGAGCCTAAGAAGGAAACGCCAGAAGAGGTGCCGGAAGTGTCCAGTTTTGAGACGAAGTTCAATCAAATCCAAAGCGAAGACGATTTGCTTGAATTGGATGAAAGCGATGAAGAGATCATAAGACAGTTCCGGAACCACCGAATGGCCGAAATGCGAGCCAACGCTTCCGTTCCCCGATTTGGAGACGTCCGGGAAATAACTGCTTCTGATTATGTGGCACAGGTCAACCAAGCGGGTCAGGACATTTGGGTTGTGCTCCTTCTCTACCAGCCCGGGTATGTACGCAATCAAACAAGGGATGTGCAAGAGGTACCAAAATACCTACTCGTTTTGAAATTGTCGAAATAGCCTGAGTTTTAAGCCACTCATCCACTCATTTTCAATGCAATTTTCAATGCCATTGTGTGCCATATTATTTGCCATTTTACTCCTCCCTAAACCCCGACCTCGACCGACCTGCACATCCCTCCAATCAAATGTCTGATCAAATCAGTGAATGTCTTAAATTTGAATGAATTTTTGCAAAACTATCCAAAAGTATCCCCGAATGCAGTCTTTTATCGCAAATTGTGTCAGAATTGGCGCCAAAATACCCGAACACAAAGTTCTTGAAGAGTATGGCCTCTCTATGTGTGGCTAACTTTCCGGAATCGAGTTTACCCGCGATTTTCATATATCAAAACGGAATACTAAAGAAGCAATTGATTGGTTCGCAAACATTCGGCGGAAGAGATATAAAACTGAAGAGTAAGTCAATTGAGTTCTAACCGAATGAATGCGGAATTTGAACCCAATTTATAGTTATTTATTGGATTAAGAAATAAGGGTTGGCTCGAAATGACTTTTAGCACCAGTTTTGTACAGAATAGTTTAGACAGGACAGGGGCATAAAGGGCATAGGGGGGCACAGGTCCGTTAGATTTTCTGAAATTATAAAAAATAATTATCGATTCGTTAATGACTACAAACATATTAAAAACAAAAGACACGATCGAGTCCTTAATTGCACAGTAGGTCAGATGTGTTTGTAATAATTGTTAGACATATAACATCGGAATCGGATGATCGGAAAACCAATGGGAACTTCCCATTGAGAAGGCATTGAAATGCAATGCTTTTTAAATAACAATAATTTTAACCAAAAGTGCGATAGAATTAAAATGATTTCAATTCTAATAAAATATAATTTTAATTAAGAATTATTTATTTAAAAAATGTTTTATTAAATCATTCAGCGGTCGAATGGCTTCTCTCACAGACCGGCGCTATAGTATGTGATTTGGAAACGGATCCGCGAATTGGGAACAAATCCAAAAAATTTTATGAACAGTTCGATGAGTAATATGATTAATATCAGTGAAGAAGCGCTCGATTTGTGATGAATGCCATCGAAAAAGAATTGTATTATTTATTAAATATTTCTAAACTAATCATATGATCGAAAATTTGATGAATTTATCGGTAAAAATAAATTTTATATAACTATTCAGTTGTTTAACATTTAATAAATAATCGGCTCTTCAGTAAAGCGCTTAATATTTTATTAATATTAATATTAAAGTATTTTTAGCCAATATTAAGCTACATATGTATACAGTTTTCTGCAAACAAAAAAATACCAATTTTAGAACATTTTCTTCAAATCTACAATACTTTCTCATAGCATACCTGTCCTCTGGAGTCCGCGCTAAGTATTCCCTTTCGATGAGTCCTTCGATTCTCTTCTTTATGACGACAGGACTCGGAAGAAATCGAGTTTTTAGTTGTTCCGTCACCTGAACAGTGACCACAAATAAATACATAATTTGCTCAACGAATCACATATAATAGCGATGAGTGAGACTTACCTCTGCCACCAAACTTGAGTGAGACATACGTTTCCTCGCTTTCATAATCCTAACGATCGCCGCCTCTATCGTAAACATAGGTTAAGGAAAATAATGCAAACTTTGGATAAAATCAAATCAAATGAATAGAGAATTAAAGCATTGAAAGGATATTCATGTTTGCGGTCTTCGTCTACTTTAGATCGGATCTCCTTGCGCTCCGGCTCTGACTCTCCCTTCGCGGTCACTAATGGCAATAAAGCAATTGTTAGGTAAAGTTCAATACAGCTATTGTATTGCATTGGTATGATATGAGTTGGGACCGACCTGCTTGTATTTTGACCCGGTGCAGTTTCGATGTGAACGAGTCGTTTACCGCAAATATATGATTCGGTTCTAATGTGACAACAGATTCATTAAAGTCAACACTAATTAGTTTGAAATCTGTTTCAAATACCCATTTCCTTAGTTTTGGGTGTCTTTATGAGCACCCGTTGGGTCCCTTTCCCCATTGCCAACGACTGGAGGGCTCGAACCAAATCTTTTTCTGCGATATCGGTCTCATTGGCGATGTCTTCGTAAGTGATTTTGTCTCTGGTGTTGAAGAGCATGAGAACACACATCTGATGCGTCGACACTTGGATTATATGCTTTCGGGGAATAATTTTTGTCGAATTATTAGTATTAGTATTGGTTTGAAGTGAAGACGAAGTGCTGACAGTGTTATCAAAACTGGTATTTACCGTTTGCGCTATCGAAGTGCACGCACTGGTGGCTGCCGTCACGTTGTTTGCATCCGAAGGAAGTTCTTCTTTTTTGGCGCCATAGAAGACGGCATTGAGATCAGCCCAACCCAATTGGGACTGTAGTGTTAGTTGTCTTCCGCTGTGTTTTCCCAAATAAAAACGACGGAACGCCTCGAATGCATTTCTGGGTGAAGTCGGAATGTTGCACTTGGATGGCGTCGATTGGGTCGGCCAGAAGCCAGTGGTCAGCACACGTACGTTGAGGTCGACTCCATATAAATTGATCTGAAATTAGGTTAAATCGAAAATCATTTGTTATTCGAAGGAATGTCTGCTAAAGAGTAGACTCGAGTCCAGAGTCAACTGAATTGAGACCTGATTTGAATTGACGTGTGTTTTGAACTCTTCCATCATTGTGTTGGACACAGATATGTCTTTGAACATCCCCTCGAGTTTGGACGTGAAATGCCAGCCGCACTCAGTCTTCAGCTTCGAAATCATGTTCTTCTCCGAGTCATCCGACACACTCTTGTTCAGCAAAAGCCGTTTCGCTAAATGCTGTTTATAGTAGCGCTCGAATACGTCCTTTTCCTGGAGGTATCGGAACAGAACCATTGTCTTATCCAAGACCTGTTCGATCTCCTGTTCGGTCATTCCTTTGACGCCTTTCTTCAGTTTGTCGTCAATAAAAAGGGACAGATATTCGGGTGACTTAGTGTTGAGATTCAGAAAGTACTCGAAATCCTTTGCAATCATTTTCAGGAACTCTTTGTCTCCACTGAATGAGTTCGAGAGAAATGTATCGAATCTGTCCTTCAGGTCCAGCAATGACTGACCACCGATGGAAACAATTGTCAGCAATGAATGTTTGGGTCACTAATGGAGAGTTTGAGTCAATACCTGAACGAAAGCCACGCCATCTTCTTCAGTGGCCTCTTTTTTGGGGACAAAAACTATTCCTTCTTCTAGAAGGTATGCACTGACACAAGTGATGATCGCCTGAAGACCATTGGGTACGCGACACAACAGTTTATACATACAACACAAGTCTGTTGGGGAAAGGGAGGGAATTGAGAATTGTATGGAAAGCCTTGCAATCAGACATACCTTCTATTCTCCTATTCTTCAACATATGAACGACACCCGAGTTCTCCATTTCGACGATTGTCTTCATGTGTTTGCTAATCAGTTCTTCTTCGACGACGCGCACGATCTCCAGTTCCGTGGAGTTGTCCAAATAGTGTTTGGCCCGTTCGGCCTCTTCGTTGATCCTCTGTTCGACTTTCTTTATGTAAACGGAAGCACTGTTTTCCTCCAAAAACTTCTGGCTTTCGAACTAAATGTCGAATCGATTAAACAGACTATGAGTTTAGAGAACAACGGAATCAATGGATAAATCAGTTATAGAATACGCGATAGAATTCGGCCGACTGTTGCAGGAATGGGCGCTCGAAGTCCTCCTCGTAGACGGAACGGGACTCAATGCCCAACTGCATCAACATCTGACAGGCGTTCCGAACGGCTAACCGGTCTATAACTTCTCCCTTGCGTTCTCTCATAACCATTTCCAGAAGGGTTTCCCTAAAGTGGTCGCGAGTATCACCATATCTAACGACGTGATCGCGAAACAGGTTTAGACCCAAATTGTATACATTGTCGACATTGTTCTGAGTCACGTACACCCGATCCTAACCAATGGACAGACACACAAATAATAGTCTCAATAATAGTTCAATTGAGAGTAGAGTCAGTCCTACCATATATCTGAAAATATCCCGGATCATAGTCATACTGATCTGGTGGTCATTCCAGGCCTGGTTTAGTGTCTGCAGGAAATTGTTGTTCAAAGCAGTCAAGACGTCGACCCGAACCTAATCAGTCATAAGTGGATTCAGCATTAGATCAGTAATGTATGGCTCAGTCAGTCCAATATGACTCACCTTATTGATCAGGTGCTCTTTGACCACATCTATGAGCCCACTGTAGAGTCTCTCTCCGTGTTTGTGCAAAACCATTGTAAAGACGTTGCTATAGAGCTCTTCAAAGCTGAGGCAACTGTTGTTCTTCTTCAGTATCTGTTGGATTGCGTTCTTCAGGAGAGACCAAATGAAAACAAAATTCTCGTCCATTGAAGTCTTGCAGAGATAATGAAACAAATGAAGAAATGATTACATTTTAAAGAATAGTGTCCAACAGTTCCAGTGTTCAGACAATGAAGGACTTACAGGAAAGGCTCTGATTCTCAGTTTTTAATTGTATTAATGGAATAGAAATCTGAATTTCAAATAAATGTCTAAAATATAAAATATTTTCCGTTTTATATAATTCAAACAATAGATTCGGATTACTTGTAGTGCGCGCTAACAATGAGCAGTCATTTATAGCAATATTGAAATGCTT
>JAQIWA010003285.1:0-10854 GCA_034693305.1 Eueremaeus valkanovi | reverse complement strand
ACGAAAGAGAATTACAATAAATATATTTTTGATTCAATTGTCACTCATTTTATTGTAATTAAAGTGTAAAACAGTTTTACTCTATTCCAGAGCCGATTCAATGGCACAGAAAAATATAATTATTGTTTTGAAAGAAAAATTGAAGTTACCTTTGTCTCAGGGAAGTTTCGGTTGGCCTGGTTGACCAGGATCAGCTTTGTTTTGATAGTAATTATTAAAATCAATTATAATTTAAATCTTAATAAAGATTTTCTGTCTTTTATTTTGATGTTGTTTTCAAATCTGTTTCAAAATATAACAAATACTCAAATCATATCATTTGTAGTCTTGCACTGAGATTAAGAGTCGACTCATTTAAACTTCCTTTGTATGAGGGGTACATTACTTCTGATCGAATTCAATAGAAAATTCCATTATTTCAGTCGACAATTATATCTCATCTCAATTGAGATCTTTTATCAATTACAGTATATTTGATATAACATTCAAATGTTACTCATATTGTTCATACAGTGGCCAACTTTAATGCTTGATCAATTTCATTCTCAAAGTATTTTGATTTTGAACCCATTTTTCAAGTTTTGAGTTTATGCTCTGAATATAAGTTCTTTAAAAGAACGGGGACAGTTCACAGTTCAATATGTTATTAGCAAACATCGAATAGATACTAGTATAGTTTGATTTTGAAAGAATAAAAGGAAAACATAATTTGAATGCTTTTAGAGGTAAACATTCAAATCGATTGTTGCCCTAAACTCTTCTTTTTATGATAATTATCAGTAAAGGATTAAATTTGAGTCACTGTTAAAGAACTTATTTCATTAAAACCGATTGAATATATGAAAACCGATACTCAAATTAAGTGTCTATTGATTAAAGTTTTCAATTATTTTCAAATCGTTAACTGAACTCTATTTCATAGTTAGCGTTAGGGATGTGGAAGGCCTCAAAAGTGAGGGGTATTTTGAAAATGCTTTCCAAAATTGAAGGGAACCTAAACTCAACAGATTTGTCCCACAATTTTTCGCCAACCTGAGGGGTGGGCACTGGTGATTTCTGGGAAGTTGCAATTGTTTGGTTGGGAAGTATAACCTTCAGGTTTTTTTTACAAAATTGTGTTCACCAAAGAGTGTAGGCCTGACATTAACTTAGGGTGAATTCTAGATAATTTTGAAATTGAAATTTTAAACTAAAAAGAACATGGTAAAAGGAAACATTGAATGTTAAAATTAGTTTATATTGAATGCAGAACGTTGTCATATTTAAAATATAGTCTCAGGGTTCATTATATGACTTTACTCTAATATATTTCTAATAGGTTTTCGGTGAATATTTTCTAAAACTAGTCAATGGAAAAGTGAAGTATTGATTGTAACTTAAAATAATTCTTTATGTTATTCTTATTTTTTTGTTCAGTGTGAAATGAACTTTATTTTAAATAAGCTTATTTAACGTTACTCTGCATACTCTGTTACTTTTATCATGTTCTTTTTAGTTTAAAACTTCAATTTCATAATTATCTTTAATTCACCCCAAGTTAATCAGCCCTACACTCTTTGGTAAACACATTTTTGTAAACAAACTCGAAAGCATACTTCCCGGCCAAACAATTGCAAATGCCCAGAAATCACTATTGAGGTTGGTGCATCAAGAACTCATTGGAAAAGACCACTTTGAAATAGCATTCCACAACCCTCGCACATCCTTAGTCAAATCAAATGGCAAACCTATTCATCACATTTTAGGCTAAACTTCATTAATAATGAATAATTATTGCTGTTATTTGTTTGCATCGATTCTACAATTTCTTTATTATACTAACATTTTATTCCAATTCCTAATTCAATGCATTGAATATTATTTAACAAATCAATGAAAGCTTTATTTTACCAGACTTTAGACGACAGCACTGTTTGCACAAATAATATACTAATGAACAGAATATTCTGATACTGACTTGTGAGCTTAAATGTTAATAGATTACTCTACTGTAGTCGAGCAACACTTCCAACTTTGTCAGCTTTCATGAGAATGACGTGTATAAGAATAAAATTGGAATAATGTCATATTTATAGAGTTTGGATTGAATTGCGAACTCAGAAAAACAACTGAATCCAATCAGGCAGTGATTTTGAAGAATTAATTGATGACAGGTTATTTGATGACAAGCACTTGATCGTTTGCATTTGATCTAGATAGTGTACATCTCAAATTAATTTCAATTTGAAGCATATGAACTGAATTTAATTTCATTCATTCATTGAATACTGTGGATCCAAATTGACTTCAATTGACTTCCTTTTATAAGCACTGCTTCATATCTACCCAACATTTTGATAGTTTCAGTCATCTCTTCGAACATAAGTTATCTCAAAGTTCACCGAAAGCATCGCTTTTCTCCTCTATTTATATTTAAATTCAAACGAGTCATACGGAAAAACTAGCCGAATCCATCGGGGTAGTCACGTCGGTCACTCTTTAAATATACACAATTTCAATAATCTTGGTCGCCATTTAACACTGAATCAAATCAGACTTGAAGACCAGGCTCTGGTTCTGGAAGAATATACTTTCTATGGACAGTGTGGGCAAAGGCAGTGCAAGTATTTTGAACTATGTTTCCAAAAGTTGATGAGGGGTACAATAAACTCAACGAATTTTGTCCACAAATCTTTGCCATTTGAATGAATGCCTGAAAATTCATGGAAACAATACAATACCTCTTTGTTTCTGATTCTGAGGTCTATTTTGACTCCACTAACCCATTGGTCATTGCGGACCAATTGGGGACAAAAATAAAAAGTAGCTAATTATGATTGAATTGACATCATTTGGATCAGTCATCGCCAACCTTTGCCACCAGTGGCATTTTCATATAACATAATATAATGTGAAAATGCCACTGGTGGCAAAGGTTGGCGATGACTGATTTAGATGATACTGGTTCATTTAAGCCCAAATATATGCTAACTATGCTTTAGACAATGGAGCGAAAATACTCTTCTTATAGTATAGTTAAAACACATATTTCACCAGTAATGATGCCCAGGGGTATTTTGGCCTTCGATGCCCGTCCCCGTCATCTCTGGAGCCAATAGGCTAGTTTAATAAAGTGTGTAGAACAGTGTGCTGGTGCAATTAGCTCACTCATCTTAATTTCTGATTATATAATTTCCTGCATTAAATATGTTAAACAGAATTGATTTAAAATCTTTGAATGCAATTGAAAACCAATTTTGTGCTGAAAAGCAAACTATTCTCGAATTCATTAATCGCTATCTAATAAATAAATTTTGTATTCAAATGGAGGCAAGAAATTGATTTTGATTTCTGTATTTCTCACACAGACTCACAAATAGTTGCAACACTTGTGTCGTCTGACTATTGGAGTCAAAGTCTGAAGTGTTGGAGAAGAAGAGCAAACAAAGAGACGCTCTGTTCGTAATGTTACACAACTAACACAACCATTGAGTTGAATGTAAATATAGAATATCTGACGATATATTATGTTTGTGTTTTATGGAACTGGCGTTAGGCTTACAGTTAGACCCAGCACCAGTACTGTACGTACAGTACATACTGTGCATACACTACATACAGTTCAGCTTCTACTGCCTTCACTGCTATGTGTGCTGACTTGACTGTGAGTCTGAACTGAACTGTAGTTAGTTTTGTAGTCAATTGGATGGGAAAATGCGCTTCACATCGACTGATAGCAGGTTTTATGATATAGTTTTGATGACTTTCGGCTCATTTGTTATCGATTCGAGAAATGTGTTGCGAAACTACATATAATGATAGGAAAGGAGTGCTGTTTTATACCTAACAAAAACTATATGATATCATAGGGCGCGAGAAATGCAAGTGAGCTCTAATATGATAGGAATGAACTGTTATGATCCAAGTTCTTCAGACTCCTGCTGTCGCGCCAATGATTTTCGATCAAAAGACATAATCATCTCTTTTATGCTATACGTACTAACAGAACAGTACTGTACTGTACGTAATGTGCGCTTTCACAAACTCATGAAAGCCCTCACAGAGAGAGACAGCCACTAAAGGCAGAGCACAGTTATGTCGGAGAATATAGTTTTAGTGATACAATAGAAAATTACTGTGACTTTAATGACAGCGCTATTCCATACGATTTATGGCTAACAATGTGTGGCATCAATGAGAGGAAACACATCTCTAATACTTTATTGGAGATTAACCTTTGATATTATCTATTTATCTGAGCTCTCGAATCCATTCACCAGAAGATTACACCAAAAAAAAGCTTATTTCGAAACTCAAGAAATGCATTTCAAAATTGATTATTTCATTTGTGATTCCTATCCGAATATCTGACTCTATCTTCTCATTGCTTAATATATTTTCATAAATTCAATGACTTTTTTCTAATCCCTCTTTATTTTGCTTTAGAAAAAATGTAAATCCAGTTCTGGCTATAAGTTATATAGAAAACAATTTGCTGAAAGAGTAGTCACACACATACACATACAGTGTTGACCCTAAAACTGAATCGCACAGACATTATGCTCACTGTTTCACTTCATTTATTTCTGAACAGAGAAAGCTGTTGCCTAACAGTCAGTTTAAACAGTCTAAACACTGCCAAAAGTCTACCTGAGCCTAACCAATAGGGATATTACAAGCTGTGCAGAGATGTCTAAACGGGAGAGAGGGAGAGAGAGAGAGAGAGAGAGAGAGAGAGAGAGAGAGCCGGGAGAAGAAGCAGAGCTGAACTGATAGAGCAAATAGAATAGAGTAGAGACGGATATAACGATGCAAACGATGCAACACATGCACTGAACACATATGCACTGAACACATAGCACACACACAGCAAAGCATAGCATTCCGTATCTCTCTGTCTAACAGCAAAACTCGTGACTTATGTGATATTTATGTCCTTCTCTTTGACAAAAGTCCTCCGCTTTTCGTGACTCAAATCTACAGTATTTATAGAAAATGCGAATTTCGGCCGAATATCACTTCAAGGGATTAAACGATTGTTTGCATCCGTCTATCGATTCTATTAAAATTTTGTTCACTATATTCTCGGATTCAATACAGTCTTCTTTGAAACTATAGATAAAATATAGAAAATATATTTATATTTTAGACATTTTGCAACTGAATTAAATGATTTGCATTCAATTGTTTCGGATCAATATTAGTTAACAATTAGATTAGTCTTCTGTTTGACTTTTTAAGGTAAACAATGGCATAAATTAATGTCAACTCTAATGTAAATATATTTCTGCTATAAAATTGCAAATAAGCGAATGCAATGAAAGAGAGAGAAGAATTTCGTGCAGAACAGGTGTGTTTGTGGATAAGGTTCTGTATGTCAAGCAGTAAAAGCTCTGCTCATTTCGATTCAAGAACGGGGACTGAACGCGCGATTTGCTGCTAATCACTATTTATGTGACCAAATGACCGCTCATTGTCTCTATCATTGGTCACAAATCTTTTGATTTTATTCCAGACAATACTGACCTGTGCTCTAATTGATTTGCATTCTAATTGTATTGTAAACAAGTAGAAATTTAGCATTTCATCGAACACTACCAGTGTGGTTTTGATTACCTGAACAATTTTAGTTTCAAAATACCTATTGAAGAAAAGTGAGTTATGCTAATCAATGATTAGCAATGAGTGGCAATGAGTGGCAGAACCCACTTCTCTTCAATAGGTATTTTCAACTAAAATTGTTGAAGCAATCAAAACAAGCAAGGGTAGTACTCGATGAAATTTCTGATTAGTAATTAATGATAAATATTTTAAAAATAATTGAAACAGTCTTTTGAATAAATATTGAAACGACCAGAATATCTGATGTGTTAACGACAATGGCTTTTCATCGGCAATCAAATCATTATAACTGATTGCTTACAAACAGATGCTCTGAATATTTGACATTAAAGAGATAGATTGTCTTAACAGGAGTGGAGAGGATATCAGTGCAGAGGATATGATGAAAGCCAATATTCATACAGAAAGTCTTGAGCGCACGAGCTCTGTCTCCCTATCTCTTTCACTGGCAATCAATAAAAGTTTGTCATTCAGACGAATATTATGGTATAAAATATTATACATATTTGAAGCACATATTTCTCTTCAGTATTATATATATAGATATAATTCATTTTATTTTTTCCAAAAGTCATTTTCCAAGAAAACGAGTCAAAAAATTTGTATTATATAACGAATGACACGTTTTGTTCAAAAACAAGAAATCATATAAATTAAAAATAATCAATGAAATGATTTTTTCGTCCAAAACAAATGAAAGGATTTATGCAATCAATAAATTTGTGCTTTTTTTCTCTTTTTGTTTCCCAAATATTTTCCCGCATATATAATAATAATTTATTTAAATAACATTTCAATTCGTTTAATAAGTTCGAAGATTTATGCAAGAACAAAAGTGTTTGATAAACGATTATTCCCATAACTAAAGCCCTTATAATATATTTCAATCACTTATTGTTTTTTGTCTGTAATTTACATATAGTTTACAAATATATTTATAGGACTCAAAGGTTTTTGTGATTATAAGAAAAATGTTCGAAAAGTTTTGTTACCGAAAAAATTTAAAAGCCTTAGCCCTTAGTCTAACTGGAATTGGAGGCTAATTGGGTGCACCTAAACATTCACATTCACCCGAATTGAAATAAGAGGATTGCATTGAATATAATTTGTCGATCGGTGTCATCGATGGCGCGCCGAACAGTGCCGTATGACTGACCACATCGGTGTGATGTATGGCATTAGTCGTATGGTCGCCACCGACGCCAACGACAGCACCAGTGCTTTGGTTGATAAGAACGTCCTCTAAACCGCCTAAACTCGTCTCGCTATCCATTGCCAGTTCACTCTTCGCATAGCCGTCATCGGGAGGCGAATAATACGATCCTGTATTCAGACAATCGATTTCTTATTGAATTTTTACTCAAATATAATATATTGTATTCAAAGGCAAACTGACTGACCGTCTGGACTGTGGCTCATGTAGTGGAGCGGCGGCAGTGAGAATTGGGGCGAATCCGTCGAAGAGTCTGTTAAATTGCTGTCAATGTGACTGTGATTATGAACAGAATAGGGGGTGTTATCACCTTTGGATTTATCACTCGATTGACTTTGAATGCCTCCCGACTCACTCCCGGCCCCGCCCTGTGAGGCCTGCAGTTGCTGCTGCTTTCGCTGAATCTTTTTCAACTGTCATAACAAATCATTTCTATTAGTAATCATTATATTTATTGATATATTCTTTGAATTTCACATAATTTCCAATTCAATTATATATATAGCCCCCCCTCTCACTCCACCCCTTCTGTATCTGTACTGACATATTGCACAAAATGTATCGTAATTTAAAAAGTATACATTCAATCGATAAAGTTTATTGCAATATAAACAAAATCTGACCTACTTATATTGATAATACACCCGTACCTTATAGTTGTATAGTTTTAATATTAATATTTAAAGTAATTGATACTCACTTTCGCCCTTTGATTCTGGAACCAGACCTGAACTATTCTAACACTGAGTCCGGTCTCTTTGGCTAAAGTTTCTCTCACCTAATATATAGTCAAAAATCTTCGTTAGTTTGAAAAGAGATTTAAAAGTTTTATTCATTTATTTCATGTATTAATAGTATTGATATTGAGAACCGATTGTCTCATAACTGTGTCATACCTTACGGCACGGCTTCTGACTTATTTCAAACGATGCCTTAAACGCTCGTCTCTGAGCAGTCGTTAGTATAGTTCGGGGCCTTTTTGGACCTCTTCGGCCATCTTGTCGTTGAGGATTGCCATTAATGGCGGTCACAGTCTGACCATTATTAGCAGATATGGCACTGTTCTCACTCCTAGTGTTGGCCATCTGAATGAGTGCCATCTCTTTCTCGAAGTCAGGTCTGCAGAACAGTCTGCCGGCCCTTATGACGAATTGATCTCCTTTTTGTAGTTGTCGTCCACAGCCAACGCAGAGGAAGCAATTGACATGATAAACATGGTCCAGTGCCCGCATTACTAGTTCAGTTGGGGCGATCGGCTCCAGACAACCCGTACACTTCGCGGCGTATAATCTGTAATCAAAATACAATACATTATTTAAATAAATATTTTATAGATTTTTGAATAAAAATAAATATTTTTAACTACAACTGAGTTGGATGTGATATAAAGTCATTATTTTTAAGTGAATTTAATGTATTTCTCATTATATTTGTGGTGAGATTTCACTATAAAGTGATCGAAATGTTTGGATAGACAACAAAATCAATTTATCGGTGAATCAACCCTTAAATAAATTAAATTTAATAATTAAACAAATTCTTGTCTTTTAATTATGTTGTGATTAAAAATTATAATTATTTTATTAATTACTTAATTGCAATTGAAATGAATTAAAATTCAATTTTATTTTCTTTGCTTATAATTAACTATTTAATCAATAAAAGCACCGATACTTAAATTGAGCTTAAAATCAAATGATCTGATTCTAGAACTACACGTAACCTAATTTGGATGCAAATAAAATTCCTAACCGTATGGGCACTCAATTGCGATTTGAAATATGATATTTCGGAAAACAATAATTAGTTTCAATGCGAAAGTTTTCTACAATTTTTTAATATCACGAGATATGCAATGAATATTGAATTTAATTTTCTATTCAATCGATTTTATATTTTCTTTAGAAAATTAAACTTTGAATCCTTTAATAATAATTTGATTTTTTCCGATTTACATAATTTGTGTAGAGAATGAAATTCAAATCTGCTGTAGATTTGATACAGTATACCGGTACTTTTTAGGTATATTGTAAATTATGAAAATAAGATTTACCTGTGCCTACTGTGCCTGTGCCTGTGCCTAATTCAAAATAATACGCAAAAATACTAAGTTATTTAAATATTAATATAACTGACAACTGACCACATTGTGGATATTGGAGAGTTGAAATGGTAGACATGATACCAGAGATAGACAATGGGTGGGGGTAGAGGGGGTTATCAGTTTCAAATCAAATAAACTTTTGACACAAGAGTTGAGATTAAAATAATTTTTAAATAAATAAATTAAACTTTTATTCAAAAAATTATTTGATTCCAAACGGATATAAAATCATCGAAAGAGATAAGAAGTTATCAAAAATAAGATAACTGTTATTACTCAGAGTTGAACACACATTAGATTCCTTGTCTGTACATTCTGGACCGTTAGTTTTTCAGTCTATTATAAGTTATAAAATTACCCGGATATAGATATTGTGTGAACGAAAAGCATTTATTTGGTGGAGATTTAGTGAAATCTCTTTATAGCTCAATATTCTTCTACATTATTAGTAGGGATGGCCAAGGATGCATTTAGTCAGAATACTCGCTAGGTTTTGGAGCCGAAGCCATACTTTTAGCCCTAATATAACACAACTTTTATTTTAATAATATTAGCCCAATTTCAAAAACGACCCCTTTCCGGTTAAAACCGGCTACCTGTCTACTAATTTACTCCTGTATCCCTAGATCTGCTGAGCTTGACCATTCATAAATATTAATTATCAGGCTATTGAAGATTTCTAACCTTTTCATATATTTCATTCATACACTTAAACACATTTATTGTAAACTTCAATGCTTTGTGAAAATTCAGCCGAAACAGCATTTCCCTGATTGGCCTCCAAATGATTTTTGTTGATTTTGCACATACTTTCTGTCTGTTCACTAATTGATGTGCGCTATCAATTTAAATAAATATATTTTCTCTAATTTTACCCAGTTGATTTCATATAATATTACTCAATCTTGATAGTTCGTAAGTGAACCTGATCAATTATGCACTATTTTGACAATCTCTCAAAAATTGTTTATAATTGTTATGACTTTTGCAATGCTTTCAATGAATTAGAGTTTCAATGAAAGAAATATTGAATTTTGGTATTCATTGGTTAAATCAAAGTCAGATTTATGGAAATGAGTTCACTATATATGGAGAATCCAAATGAACAATGAACCGATGGTACACTACTAGCAGTGGATGTGCTTTGCATGAAATTGTTTTGAAATCCATCTCTGGATTAAACATTTCAAACAATACGACTTTATAAGCACTGGCAGAGAGAATGCAAACTCAAAGTGAATGCATATATAGTTTTGAGCAAAATGTGACGCTTTTTATATATTTGTGTATTTGATGATTGAATATACGCTGGGATGCGATATGCGATTGCCATACATTAGACTATAGCTGACAGAGCAGAGCAGAGCAGCAGTAGTTAGTGTTGAGTGCCTTCCATTGCCTCTCTCTCTCTCTCTCTCTCTCTCTCTCTCTCTCTCTCTCTCTCTCTCTCTCTCTCTCTCTCTCTCTCTCTACGCCAGCTCTGTTCATATATTTCTATGTGTAGCACAGCATAAGTCTTATATGCTGTATATGCAGCACAAGAGCAAAGAGTCTGGAGTCGAAACACAAAGCAAAGCGCAATACAGGATCACAAAAGAGAGGAATTGTTGAAATTCTTGTGATGCACTGTCTCTATGCCAGAGCACTGGCACTGCAGGCGGGCTTATATATTGTGTGATCCACAAAATCCAATATCGAAGACATAGCATACACGACACACGTATACAGTACACACAACCAGAATTGCCAGAGCGATGAGCACACAGAGTGCCAGAGATATTGCCTTTTCTGCTCGCCTGGAGGTTGTAAAAGGGGCTGAAAGGCATAGTGAGTACAGAGAGCAAAGAGAATAAGCGGAGAGAGAGAGAGAGAGAGAGAGAGAGAGAGAGAGAGAGAGAGAGAGCAACAACACGAACTGAAAATAAAGTTTATAGAA
>JAQIWA010003284.1:0-10855 GCA_034693305.1 Eueremaeus valkanovi | reverse complement strand
CAAGAATAGAATTCATTTGAATATAAGACTAAATAAATGTAATTATAATAACTGTTATAAAAGTTTTGTCACTAAACTGGAGTTGAATTCACATATAAATCATATTCACAGCAATGAAAGAAACTTTGAATGCAATGAAACTAATTGTTTGAAAACATTTAAATGTAAATTCAATTTAAGCCGACATAAGAAAACTGTACATAAATTGTTGAAATAAACTGATTTTTATATTTTACAATAAATTGATTTCTTTTTTTGAGACACAAATTGTTTAAAACTTAATTAAATATAAGAATATTTTGACGCAAACACTGATTGCAAATAAAGAAAATCGTATAACAAATGATTGATTGACATTCACTGACTATTCACTGAAAAATAATTTTCTAAATCATATTTAAATGCTTTTATTTTATGTTAACGATTGAGTCATTCAATTTTTAAACCGTTTTTTTAATACTAATAAACACTCACTTGTATTGAAATATATTTTTTGTTTTTTCTTGACTTTAATGACATTAAAATTATATTTGCATTTCTAAACATCTGTAATAATTAAAAGTAATGAATGAAATGAAAATTATTTTTTTTGTGTTTCTCTTCAATCCTTAAGCTACCAAATAATTTCAGACATTCAATAATACAAAACGAAATTTAAATTTAAATTATTGAGCAGTGTTAGCATAAGATAGTGATTGACAGCTAATGCGTAATGAATATATTCGTGATTGTATTCAGGAATTGTATGTACAGTACGGTAGTGTTAATCTGAACATTCGTTTCATATATTAATACTTTATTTTCCTATAAATAAATTGGTCTGACTATAAAAGTGGCCAAAAGGTCTGTTGGGATTGCCTGATTATAAGGATGATCCTGTTCCTATTATTAAGATTATAAATAATGAATTTCTTATTTATCGATTCATTGATTGTTATTTTTATTTTATTTAAGAAAAAGAAAATGAAGTCATTTGTTGTGCATTTGGGAAAAATAGTGATAAATATGAAGAGTTAAAGGTGATTGGTTCGGGTGCTTTTGGCCAGGTTTACAAAGTACAGCATATAGTTGTCGGTGGAGAGTATGCTATGAAAAAGATTAAATTAAATGTTGAGAAAAATAAGGATGTAGATCATTTAAAAAAGAGATGTGCAGGGTCTCAAATGTGAGAGGGTATTTTATCTATGCCCCATCCATCTAAAGTCGTTTTCTGAACGGGTGAGACTTCTTATAATAGTAATCCTTTGCTGATAAGGATTAGGATAAGACCAGTTGAGGGCAAAAATCGATTTAAATGCTTATAGAGGTATGACTTGAAACCAGTTTTATTGTTCGGACAGTAGAGCAGAAAGTGTTGCAAAACTTTGAAATGATTATTTTAAGTCATTCATCAAAAAGTATTCGGAAAATAAGAATTATCATTCAGACCTCTAAAAGTATTCAGATTAATTCTTCCCCCTTTCTCATTTCAAACTCAAACTATTCTATGTTTGCCTATAAGATTTACGAGTCTCAACCGTTCAGAAAACGACTTTATTTGAGTTTTCTGAAAATTATATTGATACTGCATATATTTTATAGCTAGAAACAATTTTATGAAATTGACCCAGTTTATAACCGACTTTATTTACAGGTGAGAGGGCATTAAAGAATGCCTACAAAGAAGTGCGAACTTTGGCCAAAATAAACGGCGAATGTATTGTCAGTTATAAGACCTCTTGGATAGAGAGCGATGTCATCTATATTCAGATGGAATTATGTTCAGACAATTTGAAAACTATTATAAATTTAAAGCCAACTGTATTCGGGAGAACATCTGATGACCCGATGAATTCGGTTGAATACTTCATAACAACAGAGATATTGCGAGAAGTGTTGGAATGCGTGCAGTATTTGCACGAAAGGAATCCACAGATCATTCACAGAGACCTCAAACCGAGCAATATATTGGTCTCTATTAATGACAGAAATGGCAAAATCAACCTGAAATTATGCGACTTTGGTCTGGCTAAGTATCAGTCAACAAGCAAAATGTACCATACTGAAGGAGTTGGTACTATCAAATATATGGCACCAGAAGTGAACAAGGGCAAATGTTATAATAGTATGGCTGATATATTCAGTTTAGGTCGAATAGCAGAGGATTTATTCGAATTGGATTTGAACAGGTAATATAAGCCAGGACAAAAATAATTTTTATAATTGTTGAATTACGAATTAGACTAATCTTTTTAAAAGAATAGCTAGTTGTAACCTTCAATGCTGATATGTGTCCCATATTTTTGAGAAAAAAATTAAATTAGTTTCAAAATATTTCTCAGTTCTCGAACACAATTTAAATACCCGGAGATATTACAAAATAAATTCCATAAGATTGAAGTTGCCATCTCATCTATGCTCAATTATCCAAATTGGTGGGGAAGACCTACTTGTGCTGATTTGCTGGTCATATTCAATGATTTATCTCTAGATATAAATGAACTAAAAAACAGTCAAAACTTTGAATCAGTTTTGAAAGAACTCAAAGAATTTGAAAATAATTTCTTTTATTTATATTTGAATCAAAAATTGTAATAGTTTTTCACATAATTATAATTATTTAAAAAGTTATTGTTAATTCATAGTCATTAATTGGGCTTGCTCATCTTATTCTGTATTATATTGATATGAATTGATTTTATATTATAGTTTATTTTAAATAATTTTTTTTCATTTTTTTAATTTAAATGATTTGCATATTCAATGTCAAATTATTAGTTATTATTATGGTTAAAACATTCCTACCATCGAAGACTCGCATTTATTTTATAAATTAAAACCTATAATGTGATTCACATTATTCATTGACTTACAGTGATTTTAGGACTAATTGTAAGCAGAATCAGTTAAAAAATTCATAAGTTTCTATTAAAATTTAATGAAATTTAACCTTTTCTTATAAGAATATAATCTATGAACTATTCTTCAGTGTTGAAAATTAATGATTACTGTATTTATTATCAATACTTTCCAATAGATAATTGCCATAAGTATTGCTGTTAAGTAAATATCAAAAATTTATTGATATCATACGTAAGCCGATGTTACGATATATCTACTATTATGAATGCGTCTGTGACAGTGGGAGTAAAACACTGATTTGAAGAGATTACTATATTAGACAAAATGTACAGGCACACATAATAGTAGATATTATGAAACATTATTAAGTGTCAATAAGAGATAAGAATAAAGCATTCATTTGTATAAAAATAATAATAAATAAATTTTAAACACTTTTTATTTCAATTCAATGATTATTAAATTTTTTTAATAAAATGTATACAGTTTTGGATAAATTCAAAATATGCGCAAAAATTAGTGAAAATATTAAAAATAAAATATTCTATATTTTTTTCAGATGAAGACAAAAGGTATAATAATATGCAATTTGTGACAAATGATGATCAAGTGTTCGGTTTTGGGAAGAATACCTTCGGATGTCTGGGTTTGGGTCACAATCTGGGTGACTGAACCACAACTCATACCTGAATTGTGCGACAAAAATATTAAAGAGTTTATCAATGGATACGACTTTGTATTAGCTCTGACTCAAGACAATAAAGTGATGGGTTGGGGAAGAAGTCACAAGGGTCAGTTGGCCAGGGAGTATAAATGTGGTGCTAGCGAATATATGAAAGCAGAAATTATTTCATATTTTAATACCAAGAACATCACTGAACTCTTTTGCGGTAAATGGCTTTCGGCTGCTCTTTCATCCGATGGAAAGGTCTATTCATGGGGTCATAACATTTGGGGACAGGTCGGCCTGGAGTGGCAAAGTTACCTTACATTGCCATTTGATATGAGCGATAAAATTGAGCATAAAATTAGTTCAATTTATTGCTTTAATAGTCGTTCCTTCGCATTGACCAGCACTGGGTATGTCTACTGGTGGGGCGAAAAATATAACGAGAAGTTTTATCACAGCAATGAATGCAAACCCAGTTTAATGGAAATTAAGAATGTATGTTTGGTTCGGGCCAATTATTACAATATTTATTTTTTAACTATGGACAGGGCCATTTATTTTTGCGCCCGATATTATATATTGTATTTACTGGATGAGTGCCAGAGTGTGCCAAAATTGTTGAATTTTAATATCAATTTTGATGCTATTCAAGCACATTCTTGTTGGGAAGCAGAAAAGTGTGCTGCGCTATCTGATAATAATGATGTTTATGTTCTACGTTATAATAAGATTGAAAAAACAGATTTTAAGAACTTTAATGACTATTTTGCGGCTGAATATCAGATAACGTATAAAACAATTCATCTAAGAAAAGAAATCAATGAAAAACAAGAGAATAATACAGTTGTTAATAAAGAAGAAACTAATAAAATGAATGTTCAAGCAAATTGTGTTACAATTGCAGATCAGCGTGCAAAGCCTGAGATTAAAAATGAACAAGTTGACTCAGAATTCAAAGATTACAAGAATCAGTTTGAAGAGATAGAAAAATTAGGCGAGGGTGGATTTGGTGAAGTTTATAAAGTTAGACATAAACTTGATCAGGGCTTGTATGCCATTAAGAAGATTTTTAATAAAGGTAAAATTTTAATCGTTACCCATTTATCATTATAACTTGAAACCAAATTGGTCATATCAATTTAATTCGGCTTATATTTTAATTGAATGTTAGATGCAAATGACCCACATACAATGATGGCTCTGAATGAGGTGCAAAAGTTGGCGCAAATTGATTCGGAATATGTTGTGAATTATAATAAAGCGTGGATTGAAAACAATATAGTCTTCATTCAAATGGAGTTGTGTTCGGGTGACTTGAAAACTATAATTTCACAAAAAGCAGAAATATTTGAAAAACGAGTCAATAGTCCTATGAATTCAATTGAATACTTCATAACTAGTCATCACTTTTTGATGGCTTTTCAGCCAATGGTGTAAACGTTTTGTTTGGGCATACCCAGTAGAGTGCAATCAGTGCATATATACTAGGACAAAACTGACGAGTAGAGCATTGATGATATGATATGTTTATTAATATATTTACAAATTATTTTACAGAGAATATAATGAATATTTACATTGATAATAATATTTTATGTACAATAAGTATTTTGCTCATCATACAATTTCAGCAATTTTTCATAATTAGGCTCAATTGAATTTGAACAGGCTAATCTTAAACCTGAACAAAGATTATCCTGCGAAATTCTACTTGAAAAATCATTTTTCCTATACTTTAGTGATGAAAAAAACTGCTCACAAATGTACTGTGAACCGAACATGGATAAAATTTTTCTAGCATGGTCTTTCAAATTTACAAAGTCATCAGGGAGATTTTTGAAAAAATTCATTTTTGCTTGATTAGTCAAACATTCTTTGAAATTATCTTGATAATTCGTATTTATCATTAAAGAAATTTCAGAATGAAATTTCACTGGAATTTTGTCCATGTTTAATTTAAATGGATTTTTAAATATTTCGAAAAATTTATCTTGGTTTCTGAAATCAGAAAAACGCGTAATAAATTCAGCATGGATATTTTGCAAAAGCGATATGAATAGATTTATGTCAATTTTAGAATTATCTTGTAAAATTGCATATTTTTCTATTGTGCTAGAGCTTTTTTTGAAATGGAAAAAATTATTATTTTTCAATTCAGCTAGCCAAATTTCTATATTTTCAACAAAATCAATTATATTATTGAACATATCAATAACCAATAAATTTTTCCCTTGAAGTTTCTGACATAATCTATTCAAATATTCAGTCAGATCAACCAAAAAAGCAAGCTTAAAAATCCAAACTGGGTCAGATAATTCAGGAATAGTTTCCTTTTTTAATTTGAAAAATTCATCTATATGCCCAAGCAACTCGAAAAAACGATTCAAACATTTTCCTCTAGAAAGCCATCTGACTTGGGTATAATATTTTACATCAAGATATGCAGCATCAATTTCTTCTAGGTAATTTCTGAATTCTTTGTGAACCATGCCAAATTTTTTCAATTTCCTTACAATATCTACAACTAAACCCAGGACACTTTCTAATTCTACATTTTTTGCACAAAGGTTCTCCTGGTGTAATAAACAATGGAAATTTTTGAAATCCCCTGGAAGATTATTTTTAACAAGATAATTTCTCAAATAACCAACTAGTCCCTTTTTTGAACCCGTTAGATTTCTTGCCCCGTCTGTTGTTATAGAATCTAATTTACTGAAATCTAAGTTAAAATCAAGAAAAATTTGAAGAATTTTTTCAAAAATATTTTCGCCTGTCGATTTTTTTTCCAAGGTCACTAAATCTAGCATTTCTTCTATTGTATTGAAATCTGAATTAACCCCAACGAATAAAAACAACAAGTTGCTTCATGTCACTTTTATCAGTTGTTTCATCCATACAGATTGAAAAATTTGACACATTTGCACATGCTACTTTTAAAGATAATTTTAAATCATTTGAAATTTCAGAAATTCTCCTGGTTACAGTTGTTGGGGCAAGTGGAATTTTTTTGAATTTTTCAATTAGTTCAGGATAGTCTGCGAGTATACATTCACATGCTGAAATCATACAATCTTTTATAAATTGACCTTCTTTAAAAAATTTTAATTTTTTACCTATTTGATAAGAAATTTTATAGCTTGCTAATTTGTGAGACTTATCAATTTCAATATTATTCCTATCAGCGTAATTGCTATCAATGTTAGAATTATGATCCTGTGCATATTTTAACTTCAAATCATTAAGAATTGCAGTTTTTTTAGCAACAAGTTCAGTTGCAGACATTTTTTTCAAAAAATTGATAATTATAGCATGCTTCTTTTCATAATGATTTTGAATATTTGATTTTCTATTAGCAGAAAATTGCTGTCTGCAATCTTCAAATAGGCATTGGGGCAATCCCTCGTTTTCAATCATGAAAAATTCCATTTCCCATTCAGGCTGAAATTTTCGATTAACTTGCTCAGTTTTCAATTTTTTCCTGATATGAGCCATACTTAACAATAGTTTTATATATAATTAGTTTTAAATATAATTAGTTTTAAATATAATTATTTTATATATATATTTACAAATATGACCTTTATTTTATTGGCGATTCTTGAATTATTTACAAATGTCCTTGATTATCTTGATGTTTTTTTAACTAAAATATACATTTATCAAATTAAAAAAAAATCATTCATATATAAAAATCACCTGAGATGATAACCAAAATATGAGCGAATATTGGAATAATTGATAAATGAAAATGATCTGTAAATATATGAATTATCAAGGTGCATTCTGTATATTTTACTCCATTAACCTACATGTTTTTGGTGATTTATTTTTTATTTACAATGCTAATGTTATGAAATCGCGATTTAACCTATTAAAAAAAATTATGAGCATGGTTATTTTTTTTTTAAATATAAACCTTAAAATGATTGATGAATTGTATGTAGATGAATATAAATTTGATTCAATTGATCTAGGAATGAAATTAATTATTAGCATGCAATAATAAAATTATTTTAAATTTCACCTGAGATGAAATGATTTATATATCTATAAAAATGGTTTTATTTATTGTTAGAAATAGAATACAAAATAAATTATCAAATATTATAATAAATTACTTTAATTGCTATTAATTATTGTGTGAATTATTTTTAGAAAAATTGTTTATTACGATGTGTTGACAAACAATCAGAAAATGAGTATATCTTAAACGAATTGAACTTATGATGTGATGAAAATTCACATATATCTGGAAACTCATTTCAAGTACCCTGAACTGAAAACTGGTGTAGGCTGTTCATAACTACAGAGATATTGCGAGAAGTGTTGGAATGCGTGCAGTATTTGCACGAAAGGAATCCACAGATCATTCACAGAGACCTCAAACCAAGCAATATATTTGTCGCGAAGAACAATATGAACGGGAGATATTTGAAAATATGTGATCTGGGTCTGTCTAAGTACCAGGACATAGATAGCATGTATCACACATCAGGAGTCGGAACAATTAAATATATGGCACCAGAAGTACATAAAGGAAGTACCTATGGTGTTAAGGCAGACTTATATAGCCTGGGCATAATCGCCGAGGAACTTTTTGGATTAGATGTCAACAGGTGAGATTAATTTTTCTAACATGATTGATTATATTAAGGTCTAAAAATATTTTTATTTTAATTTATTTTGTGTATCAGTTCACGCAATGAATGCTCGGAATTGTTTTAAAATAAATTCCAAATATTGGAGAAAACAATTACATCAATGATGTCGTCACCGCTTTGGCGAAAAAGACCTACTTGTGCTCAAGTGTTGGACTCATATAAAGACTTTGCACTGAATGCCAGTGATGTGAAAAGGAGTGCAAACTTTGAATCGGTTTTAAATAAACTGAAATCATATGAAAATATATTCTTTTATAAGTTTTTGAATTCAAAACACAATAAATAAATAAAATAATTATTAATATTTATGAACTGATAAAGTGATCCGTATAGTTTCTAAAATTATATAACTTGTATGATAAAACTTATTTTATGAGGATCAAGGGTATTAACATTAAAATTATTGAAATTCTATAATTTTTAGACTAAGGAATAGTAATCCGTCCATTGACGACCTCGACGCTATTTTATTTTATCAATGTTCTTTATTTCTATTTTCCATCTGTTTCTAATGTTAACTGATTATAGATAAGCAGTGAATTTTTCGAAATAAAAACAAGGTAATTAGTTGAGCTTGCACATATTTTAGTGTTAAGAATTTGGATAGCGGTAACCATGGTAATACTTTATTGAATTATAAAAATATCCGAAAAGTGATAAAAATAAAACTATTGTTCAATAAAAAAAAAGTCTTATCGTTTTGTTCGACTCGAGAGTCAATTGTATATTTGGTTTAGAATAAAATCTTATTTAAAGTTTATTTTCAAGTAAAATGACGATAATTTTTGATAAATTTAAAATTTGTGATAATATCCAGGAAAAAATTAGAAATAATATAAAATTATTTTGTATTTTCAAAGACAACGATGGAGTTAAAAATGAGAATGATATGCTATTTGTTACTAAAGATGATCAAGTGTTCGGTTTGGGTAAGAATAGTTTGGGATGTCTGGGTTTGGGCCACAATAAGGCTGTGACTGAACCACAACTCATACCTGAATTGTGTGACAAAAATATTAAAGAGTTTATTAATGGATATGACTTTGTAATAGCTTTGACTCAAGTCAATCAAGTATTCGGTTGGGGAAGAAATCACCATGGTCAGTTGGCCAGGGAGTATAAATGTAGTGATACAGAATTCATGAGAGCAAAGCAAATATCATATTTTGACGACAAAAATATTGTAGACATAAAGTGCGGTCAATGGCATTCTCTGGCACTTTCCTCAGACAGCCAGGTCTATGGATGGGGTTATAATTGTCATAATCTGATATATTTCAATGCTGTGTCTTCATTGCCAAAACATTTGAACTATAATTTCATACATAATATTCAATCTGTTTATTGTTTCGGCAATCAATCATTTGCAACAAGTAATGAATGTGTCTATAAATGGGGTGTTATATTAAATCTTGGTAATTTTAATATATTCCGTTCATGTGAATCAAAATTATTAAATATTAAAAATGTGTGTCAGGTTAGCTCAAATATATACAATCATTATTTCTTAACGAACAAGGGCTCAATTTATTTTTGTGGATTTTATCCTGGATTTTTTTCCAGATTAGTACAAAATATTCCCACCTTGATCGATATAAATGTGAAATTTGCTGAAATTCAAACTACATATGGCACCGAATCCGTAACTCTTTCTCATGACAACTGTATATATAAACTCCGTTATAATACTATTGAAAAAACATTTATACAAAACATTAATTTTTTCGACTATTTTGCGGCTGAATTTCAAATAACGGTTAAAACAATTAATATGAAAGATAAAAATAAAATAAGTGCGAGTAATACAGTTGTTAATAAAGAACAAATTAGTATTGATAATGGTATTGAAGGGAATAGTGCTACAATATTGGATCAGATTATGAAATCTTTAATCAACCATGAACAAGCTGATTCAGAATTTAAAGATTACAAGAATCAATTCGAAGAACTTGAAAAATTAGGCCAGGGTGGATTTGGTGAAGTTTATAAAGTTAGGCATAAACTTGACCGGGGCTTGTATGCTATCAAGAAAATTTTTACGAAAGGTGAATAATCTTAATTTTTTAAACTCATTCATTGATTTAAATTAAATCTAGCTGTAACTGGCTGAAATGCCTCCACCTCCGGGACAAAACCGCCACTGCTTCCTTCTTCACCTCACTTTCCAAGTAAGATTGCCAAGTAGAAAATAACAGTCGAATTCAAATTTACCTTGCTGTGTACTTATTCAAGGGCTATTCATCACATAGCAAGGAAAATTTTAATCTGACTCATTTATTTTGTACTTTCGAATCTTAATTGGAGATAGAGACGAAGGCGGTTGAGTCCCTGAAGCGAAGGCGGTTTCTACAGTACCTGTATTATGTCAATTAACCGTTATTTTTCAGATCTCAGTGAAGAGCAATCAAAGAAAGCCTTACAAGAAGTGCAAACTTTGGCACAAATTAGTGGCGAATGTATTGTCAACTATAAGACTTCATGGATGGAAAGCCATGTCATTTATATTCAGATGGAGTTATGTTCAGAAAATTTGAAAAATATCATAGAATTAAAGCCAATTATGTTCGGAAGAAAACCTGGTGACCCCATGAATTCAGTTGAATACTTCATAACTACAGAGATATTTCGAGAAGTGTTGGAATGCGTGCAGTATTTGCACGAAAGGAATCCACAGATCATTCAC
>JAQIWA010003283.1:0-10856 GCA_034693305.1 Eueremaeus valkanovi | reverse complement strand
ATGGAAAATTTATAGATTAGTATCAAGGATAAGAATATATATTTAATTATTTTATTGTTCACTTTATTTGTAAAATTGTAGTTCATTTTTAATGATGAGTTTTAATAGTAGTAAACCGAGAGATCTTATTCAATTGAAACTAAATTACAAGTTTTACAGAAATTAAAAGAATTTAATGGTAACAAGTAGAAGTACTGGTTTTCCGCGAAGTGTAATACAAAAATGGAAAAAACAGGAGATATTGAATCAGAAGAAATATTTGATATTTAATTGTATATATTGCTTAATATTTGAAAATAAATTATCAATTTTTCAAAAAATTTTTGATTCACTTTATAAGGGCATGCCACTAGCTACCAAGTAGTCTTTTTTGAGGAACTGGTAGAATTCACTTAGAAGGGCATGCCGGTATTTGTGCGGGAATACGGTAGAATTGATTTATCTGCTAATTCAGTATTTTTTTGCATGGCTTTCACTTAAAAGTCGGCTTTATTGCCTCGGTCATTTTACAACTCCAATGCCTCTGTAGCTTATATATAGCCTCTGTAGTGGTCGAACCTATTTAGTGTAAACTCATGTTTGTGGGTGTGTGTGGCTCCTGAGCTCTGCTCTCTGATTGGTGCGTCTCCTGGATTCGCGAACTATGCTTCAGATTGCGCTCAAAATCGTTCCCAGATTTGATGCCTCACAAACTTTTGCAGTTTGTTACCATGGTGAAATGCACATTTATATTTATAAGTAAACTCATTCAACTGCAGAAAACAGTTCGAAATTTATACGTATATTCATTGCAGTAGTGTTCCATCACTTGTAGGATATGTTTGAATAGTTTTAGTAAATACTTATTTGACTCATCCTTTGTAATACTGATCCCGCAATCACTTCATTGGCTATTAAGGCGTTGAACGCTATGGATAAGTTTGATCAGTTGACCACTTTAGGAATGGACCAGTTCAATTCAATAAGATTGGACAAATTGAAGCAGAAAGATGATAATGAAATTCAACTATTATTTGAAATTATCAACCAACTCGATCTGGATGATCTGTAAGTTAAATGTCCATTTAATTAACAAGACACATTTGTAAATATACGGAGAGATTATATTAATGTATAATTCAGTTATTTAGCATGCTCATTTTATTTTTTTCGAATAGATTGATAATAAATGAAATAAAATTTTTATTTTGACTAGAACCTCCGTACAAAGATGGACTTTGACTAGACTGGTGCATTTTATATCAACTATACAGGGCAATTGGTATACAAGGTACTTCATTCACCCGGAAGGCAATATCAGAGTTATGCTAAACGAGCCAAAGGAAAGGTCAGACAAAGCGTTGTACAGGAGTTCACAGAAAACGTACGATTACTCAATCGGCAAGAAAATTGATTTTGGCAACAGGTCATTTTCAGGGGACCTGCGCGTTGCTGAGGCTTTTGACGGCAAAACTATATTCCATGTCTACGGAGAGTACTATAGAATTAACTTCAAGAACGACAGTATGATCTACGATGAGCTCGAGAATAGAATGAAGCGAGGTACTACTGGAGTGGTTAGAGGGGAGGTCGTGGATGACATGGGAGTCCAACATTACTTGGTTGTCATTGAAGAGGACCCGGATCAGCAGAAGTATGACGAGAAGGTAATCGGCACAGCCAACACGCATAAGACGGGTTAATTAAATTAATTATTTATTGAATGACTTCTATATAAATGACATTTAGTTTAGATCTGCTTTTGAATAAATTTTTACTGTTTAAGTAAGCTTGCTCATAATTTTGTATTCGAATACTAACTGTGCCTTTATTTATAAATAAATTTTAAGCACTGATACAGATATGAATCAAATGTTAGTTTTATAACAGATTATGGATTTGTTGAACAAACTAGTGAACATGGGCCCGTAAGAGGGCGCTGAATGTTGATTACAAATGGATCATAATCTCTCAAACATAAGAAGCTATAGTCATTGTTTTTAATGCAGTGAAGGAACGTTTGGCTCTGTATAGAAGTGTGATTTATTCAGAAATATAAAAGCATTCAAAAGAGTTGACCACAAAATGCAAACCAAATAAAACTGTTGACATTAGACATTTAAAGCGAAACCGGAGTTAACACACTTAATAACTATCGACGTCATACTTGAGGCCCAACTGCTTTCTAATCTCATTTCTGATCTTAGCGTTCAGTATATCATAGAGTCCTTGGCCGGCATTACATCCCTTTTCAGTTCCTTCGTCTGCAATGTTTGATATTTGTGGCACACATTAACCACATTATATATTTGACCAGTTTATGAACCAGTGAAGAAAGAGTAACCTTGGCCAGAAACAGTAGTGCATAATTATATAATATAGGAATGTGCTCGTTTGAAATTATTTTCTAAACTCGGATAAACTTATTTTTATTTTTAAAAGTAACGAAAGAATTACCAGAAAAGATATGAACATAACTTAGTATTCTAGTTTCAACCTTGAACAGCTCTATGGGAATAGCTATAAATATTTTCAGTTGCAGACATCAGTTCAGACCACACTATACGAGCATTCGAGGAGCAAATGCATAGAAATGTTAGGGGGAACAGTGTCGTGTGCATAAGCACAGCACACTCAAATAAAAAATGGCATAAAATTATGTTAATTAAGTCAATGGCACATATGATGTCAACAAAATTTCATGTTCAAGAAGATAGGGAGCTACTTTTCATTAAAATTTTGAAAATTAATCTGCTGGTGAACTACTCACAAAGAATGGTGTGATTATCAATTCTTACCTTCAAAGTGCCGAATGTGAACTCCAACAAGGTTGGAGTAGATGTACTTATGACGAAGAATATGTATATGATAAGGTTAATGTAAAATGGCAAGACGAAAATTTAATCTTATCAACCAATGTTTTCTATACTGAATCACATCCGTTCCAGTAGACATACAAAGTTATCTCCTGATATATTAAATTCTCTAATGGTTATAAGAAATAATGGCCCCAAAGATATACGCAAATTTGATTCTATGTTCGTTGCAAAATTTTGGCGAAGTGTTGATCATCGCTATTTAGTCGACGATAAACTAGGTTATCAACCTAAAAAGCAATTCACATACGATGATCGAAAAAATAGTCTATTGTTTCAAGAAAGTTTCTTTTTCTAAACATTTCTTTTCATTTTCATTTATTTGCGTTATTTGCTTTCAATTAATAATAAAAATATCGTTTTCTTATTGTTTTGGTTTTATAACTTTTGTTAATTTGGCAATACTTTTTACCATAACTATTTTTTGCTACTTTTAAATAAAATTTTCAAATTTTACATTACAAATGTACTTTTTATTATCAGTGATGCTCCTCGAGTGCTCACAGCCTGTGGTCCAAACAAAGCTCTGCTTTAGTCATCAGTAGCGTTGAAAAAGGACATGTCGGAAGATTGACATAATATTTTTATTCTTTGAAATCAATTAAATCTACCAGGCATTAAAAATAAAAATGATATAAATTAAAAATTTATCTCATTTTTCATATTAGCTATGTAAAGTGATCTACGCTAGCTAGTTTAAAAAAATGTTCCTGATTCAGTGATTCAGTTCGATTCAATCGTGGAGTAGATCTAATTGATTGCTGAATTCTAAACACATTTTGCAGATTCGTTGCATAAGCCGTGCAAAAAGTGGCAAAACTGCATAAATAGTCGTAACGTCTTATATGAACGATTCAAATACAGATTATGTAAACAAAAATTGTTTTCAAATAATTTTAATTTTGTATTCAATTCAATAATTGTAATAAAAGTGCGAAAAAAAAAGATAAATAATTATATAATTAATTAATTGAATGAAATGTCGACACAAATAGATTTGTTTCGCCAAATGAGTGACGAAGAAGTGGAACAATTGATCCGAGAGTTGAAGAGTTTGAGATCAGATAATCAACTGATGAAGAAGTTGTTGACAATCATTGAGAAGATTAAGGATTTGTTGGAAAATAAATTAACGAAATGTTTGTGCAATCAATCGATTGATACGAAAATTGAAACGAAATTAAATGTTTTGAGCAATAGATACGAAGAACTGAAACACGAATTAGAGTTAGACTCGAGTTCTTCGGACACCAGACGTGTCAACCATATGATTGTCGTACAAACGGATCAACAAAATCAACAAATTATCCACTCTTTGGCCGAACAACAGTCGCATGTGTTGGACGACAGCGACGGCAATGACGGCAATGACAGCAATGACAGCAACGATAATGTGAACAATGAAGACAATGAAGAAGTGTTTGTCCCACGAGTTGTGACTCATGTGACCAGAAGTGAAGACAAACCGAATATTATTTACATAAACGTCGATAATATCGAAGCCATCACTGAATCGGCCGAACCTTCTGTTGAATCCATTGCAAGCGATGGCGAAGAAGTAGAGGAAGAGGCGGACGGGGATGAGGAACAGTATGAATACTCGTGTGAATACTCAGACGTCTTAACCGGCCTTTTGTGCCGAAAGAAGTTCATGACTCGAGCATCACTTGTGAACCACGTGGTCGGCCACTCGGGTCAGAGGCCATGGTTTTGTGAGGTCGGCCGATGTGGCTATAGGGCGGTCCGCAGAAGTCATCTGATCGGACACATGAGGAAGAGTCACACAGGAAGGTAGGCTTAGGATTAGTGGCCAATCACTGGTTTATAATATTATAAATTAATTGAATTCATATTCAAAATCATAATTCAAATGAATTATATTTAAGATTTCGTTTCAATTAAATAATTATTTATGAATTCAATGGAAAAATGATTAAAAAAAAGTAAAATCTAATTAAAAATATTAATAATATAAAAATATATAAAATATCTTACATTTCTTCTAAACTTTTGCTAACTTTGATTGGTATTGAAGTCTTTACAGTGAAATATTAAGTAGAGATAGCAGTCGGCACAGGCCTGGAAAGGCAGATCCAGTGCCTGTCTTGTGCTAAAGAATCAGTTTTGAGATGAATATAATTTATAAAAAGTCAAACAAAAATAAGTTATTATTTTTTGAAAAATATCAATACTTATTGACAATAAGTTATTGTTGTTTTACTTTATTATTCATTAAATTCTTGACTATTTCTAAGCTTTGATTCAATGCTTTCATAAATAGTTCAAATACAGTATCGTTGAAAATGTCGACACTATATTCACTTCTAATAGTTCTCTCTCTTGGGTTCAAACATAAAATAATTTATTATTGGAATCAAATATTTTGTGTCAGAATATAATTAAATGCAGAAAACTTTGTTCAACAAATATTTTGTTTTCTTAATCTGTTTTTGAGTCAGTCTTAGAGTTTGTCGAAAGACAAGCAATCGATTCACTGATAATGCTGTTCGACATTCACTTCTGATGTCGATTACAATTCTTTGGTCCAAACTATCCCTCAATACTATACTGTACTATAATTCTGAACAAACAGTTCTGAATAAATATAAGATTCGAATGAATTAATTATAATAAATACATTAAATATTTGTTTTTAATAAAATAGAATAATCAATGTTTACAATACTTGACTGTTTTGATGAATAGCATCGAATAAATTGAATCAATTTTATCGAAAAATCAACTATGAATGTGACTGCGGGTCAAATATTTTATTAATTCATTATTAAATTCTATATTCAGGTTTCAGTTCCGATGCGATTGGCCCGGATGTGATTTCAAAGGTAGGATTAAATAAGTTTTTGCAGAAATTATTTTATAAATGTCTATAAAAGCGAATAACTGTGCGATTGGTTTGCATTTTAAGGTCCGTCTCGTTATAACGTTAAGAGACATAAAATCATTCACACGGGAGAGAAGCCATACAAGTGAGTCACTCGGGTAGACATACCCGGTCTAACTCTAACCGCATTCAATTTATTCCGTAGGTGCGATTGGCCCGGATGTGAATTCCGGTCACCGAATAACAAGATCGCAGACCACAAACGCATTCACACGGGTTTGCCATCCGTTTTGTATTCTATAAAATCTAATTAAAAAATGTTTCCGATTATTGTTTTCAAAGGTGAGAGACCTTACGCTTGCAATTGGGTCGGGTGTGAGGCCCGGTTCAGTCGTCCGTTCACTTTAAGAAACCACGAGCGCACCCATACGGGAGAGAAGCCCTTTGTATGCGATTATCCCAATTGCGAGTACAGGTCTACACAACAAACGCCGTAAGTATTGAGAGTTCACTAAATGTAAGACTCATTCGACTAAAAGCTCTTAAAATCTTAATTTCTATTCGGCTATAGTCTGGCCACACATAAGCGCAAACACCACAGTCTGGGAAACGTTGCCTCAGAAGAGGTCATTATTACCGATAATGTCATCACAACTGATGACTGATTTGTTATGTTTTCTACGATTTCTTTATATTCTCTTAATATTAAGACAAAAAGTCATTAAATTCTATTAAAAAAAATCTAATTTTATTCAATTTTAATGTTTTTTTATTAAGAAATGTATAAAAACTTAATTTTTTCAAATTCAAACTGAATGCAAACCATTTTATTTTGTATTTAAATTTAATTAGTTTTGTATTAAAACTGCGAATAATATGTGGAATAATTCAATTAAAAACAGAATTTATAATAAGTTTAGAAAAAAAAACTTTTGATTCAAAATTTTTTATTCAAAAATAGTTTTTAATGAACAGAAAAGAAACAAAAGTTTTGTTTAAACCGTATTTAAAGATATGAAACAGAAATCGACAGAAAATATAAATGAATTCTGAATTGAATTGAAAGTCATTTAAATGTATTGAACGCTAAAAAAGAGGAAAACATTTGAAACAAATACTAATTAATACTAAAATTATTTAATTTTTTTTCTTCTTTTTCTTCGGATTGTTTTGACTGATGTTCTGCTGATTCTGTTGTGGGTTCTGAGCGACCGCTGTCTTAGTTCTGGTCTTGAGTTTGGGAATCATTTGGGAGACATATCTCAAGACATACTTCTTCTGCTCGAATCTGTTTGTGTCGATCAGTTCCTGCGTCTGTCGGTTGCGGACCAAACAGTACTTAACGTAACCCCTGTTTGCGACCAACTCTTTGTCCACTTCGCGGGAATAGCACTTATTGTGGTCACAGATCACTTCAAAGCAGTTCATCGCTTCCAACACGTCTTTGATTTCCGCTGACTTCGGATCAGCCACGCAGTCAGTCCGGGCCAGACGTCGGCCCATATATAGCGTTAAATTGCTGTTTATATACTGCGGGTATATTATGTGCCACTTGTGCCCATCCGACTCACCTCCTGGGCCTCCACTGCTGACCAACTCTTTGATGGACATTGTGTTCAATAATTGATATCAAATACAGTCAATTGGTATCAACTCGTGTTGAAAACGATTTCAATGTTTTGATGATTTGTTCACTAATTGTACGCAAACTCAATATTAACTCAATATTTCTGTTCAAACCTTTCGAGTATTTGCGCGCCTTTTGAATACAGTCTTTATAAGTATTGCATTGAATTGAGAAGACATAGAAATATAGCTCAATATTAAGGCTTACTATTACTACTTAATTGAGTTGTCGTACTCTGCCATCAATCCAGTGTCAAAATTAAAGTATTTTGCCTATTAATGAAATCTCGGTCGTTTTGTCAATTAATAAAAAATAAAAGATCCCTGTCAAAAGTAAGTTATTTGCCATGAGTGCACATAACCAACATTCTATTAACAACACAGTCTTAACTACTGCTTTACCTAGTTTAATAATAGGGTTGACCAAAGTGGTATAGCCAAATACCCCCAAGGGTAAGTTGTCTTTTTTTCCTGTGAGTTTTTTAACCCCCTGGTCGACCAAAAATCATAATTGGATCCGATGAGCTTTGAACCTTACATCTACTCCTGGCAAATACCCCCTGGGCTTCGTCGAGTTTGGCCGTCCATATTCAGATAACTCTCTGATGACTGAGTCAAGGCCATACAGTTTACCTTTATCCACACTTTATACAACTTGGACATCTCTATTTCTGATTAACCTAGAGATTAAATATACCTTTTGATGAACGTAAGCCTCGCTAATGCCTGGAACCTATTGCTAAATAATGTATGGAATAAATAATTACTACATTCAGAGCAAACGAATAATTTGATTATAGTGTGCGGGTATTTAACTGAACTCGAATTCTTGGTGTCTTTTCAAAAAATTTAGAATATATTTGTGCTCTACCAACTTTTAATGTGCTTATTAATCATTGATAATTGTTTCCTTCCATTACTATATTCAGACAATTAGGACAAGACTTAAAGTCGACTCGAATTACTTGAATACTCATAAGTGTTGTTACTGTGGATGCGATCGATAATAATTGATTGAAAACAAATTCTATGTTTGTTAACAAAACGGCTGACAAATAGAGAATTTCTATACAATATTGACAACAGATTCTGTACTATTAAGAACTGTTACTCGACTGACAAACTCATAAACAAACCGTTATATCCCTGACAACAGAAATGAGACATTTTATAAGAACTATGTTTTTAAAGAATATTTTTAAGAAAAGTCCAGTCAATGAAAATGAAGACATGAACGGAAGTAATGTCGGGAACGACACCAAAGAAAGTGTTTGCTGTAGAATATGCAATGTGAAAAATGACAATCAATTGCTGTACAATCCCTGTTCATGTATGGGACAGTCGTCTTTCATCCATCGACATTGTCTGGCCATTTGGTTCGATAGGGCCAGATATGATGTCCTGTGCTGTGAATGTAAGGCCAGATATATTCGCATTAAATACCGACAGAATTCGAGTTTTTTCATTTGGCTGAAAGAAGAGCCTAAAGTGAAACGGCATGTCATTATAGGCGCCGTTGCCTTTCCACTCATATTTGCAATGGTTCTGTTCGGGTGCGTCAAAGCCGCAATGGTCAACACCGGACACATATTTAAAGTCCTATTCGTTCCGACGATGGCTTTCGGTGTACTCACTGTCTGGAAATTTGTCGGCTCTTTGGCTCTCATTCTGAAGGCATATAAAGAGTGGAAGTCTTCGAGAATTAATACAAAATGCGATCTTAAGCACAAAACTGAGAAAAAAGAATGACTCGGATTATAAGTCTATATTTTACTCACTATTATATCAGTTATTCAATTAATGAGTCATTTATAATGAATACAATGAATTGCACTTCAGTTTAGTAGAGATATTGATGTCTAATGTTTTTGAATAAATGAATCAATAACTTGTTTAACATTAGAAAAGCTCAGTTATTAAAAAAAATTTTGTCCACGCAATAGAATTCGGATAAAACGCAACAATTTTCACATTAATCACAATAATCATGAATTTGTAAACCATTTTTGTTTCTGTTTTGCTTTTTTTTGATTAAAATTCAATCAAAAAATTTAAAAAAATTCAAATAAAGTCAACAAATATTTAAATAAAATTATAAAAAGGATTCCTTTCTCTCATTTCCAATAATAATATAACAGAATATAAGCAAAAGTTATAAAAATAATGTAAAATCGTTTAGAGTTGAGACTTAGTGAACTCGAGATCCATGGGTGACATAATGCGTGACTTCTCGCAGACATCAATGATCTGTTTGCGAACATTTCCGGAGAAGTTCTGTTGCATAAAGTTTTTCATAAAACGCCTTAAATTTGGAGAATTTCTGTCATATGAACAGCCAATAGGAATGCGAAGGAGACCTAACGATTCCAAAGGGAAGTCTTGGGCCTTCGTATGGCTTTGTTCCAACTTCTCGGCCTCTTTTAGTGAGATTTGTTTAGCGAAAAAGTGAGAGACAATGTGTTTGTGTTTGTTGTAAAACGTGTAGAAGTAGTCGTCGACAGCAATCGGATCGCAATAATTGATTTCTTCGCGCATTTCTCGCTCTAAGGCATCGATGATCGACTCCAGACAAGTGATGTCTTCGTCGACAATACCTCCGGGAAAGCCCAGCAGTCCATCGAATCTGAGCTGAAGGAACGCATAGGAGATGTGATGTGTTTGTGACGCTTCAGATGTGCGGAACCAAAGCATACAATGAGCCACATGTGTCTCATCCCTGTATTTGCCCAGAGCTACCGGGAGGGTAATCTGATCCCAGAGCTCAGCTTCACTTTCCAAGAATTTTTTCTTCGTTTCCATAACTTTCAACACTTTATTAAAACGTTTTTTAAAGGAATTATATTTTGGATAACTTTATTGAGTGAACGAAGAGAACAGAGTTGTTATGAATAGCGATCTTATGCTCACTCTATGCGACGACAAATGCAAGAATAGTGTCAATCAATAAGTTATTTATTTATTTATTTGTTGGCATTGAATCATATTTTCAGAGATAATCGTATGAATAGAATATTTATGTTTACATTAGTTATGAAGAAAAATGCAATGATTTTTATATTTGATTATTAATAGAAGAAAAGTATTTAAACGAATGAAAGAATATTCAGTCAAATAATAGCCAATTATATCAATCGCAAAGAAGGGGATTATCGCGCAGTCGATGGCACAGTCAATACAACTAGTAATTGTCAATTACCGTATGACCCCGCAGATTTACAAATTTTTAGCTACCAAGGATAGTTTGAATTTATAGCCTAACGAAAATTTGGAGGGGGGATAGGCGAAGAAACTAAATACTCCCTTTTCCCACGGAAGCGGTCTGACATAAATAGAAGGTTTTGAGAGGTTCTTGGTTATATTGGGATAATTGCAATATACAGTATATACCCCTTTGCGCATCTCTGCATTAATCGCAATTGCTTTAAGCGTAGGTACTATTTGTATAATTTTCTAATCATATTAGATAATTCTGAAAGTAATGCGTGTTTTCTGTGAGTCATTTTCTGATGGAATCCATGAGAAGATTCGAATTT
>JAQIWA010003282.1:0-10860 GCA_034693305.1 Eueremaeus valkanovi | reverse complement strand
GCCAATTGATTCTTCTTCAAATTGAACAGTTATCTTATTATAAATACCAGTGCCTATGTCACGCGCAAGCTCAACAAAAGAATTCTATTTACTTATAGAGCAGTTATTATTATTATTATTTGAATCGAAATAATCATTAAAAGTGAGTTAACCTCTATTTTTATTATTTACTCCATTGATATCGTCTAGCATTGCATTTATATTGAGTTTAATCTCATTCTAAATCAAATTAAAAAGTTATCAAAACTAAACTCAAATAAATATTATACAAAACATTATTACACTTTACCTCTGCTTTCGATTCCAATCTTTTCCTAAAAATTAAAATTTAAGTGAATTTTAAGCCACGTTATCAATAATTACTGCAGTTTATAGTTAAGTTCTTATGTGAAAATTACTGATATCCGGTATCATTTTTAGAAAACATTAACCATAGCTTTTATAGTAACAAAGTGATCGGGTTCAATGATGATAAGTGCAGAGTGAGACAGGTGAAAATAGTAATGATTTATTGAATGAACTAATAGTAAAAAATTAAACAAACGAATGAACATTTACTTATAGAGCAGAAATAGGAAATAGGGGGTACAGGGGGCTAACCCCCATAGGATTTGGTCTGAGGCTGACCCCCTCTGTTTTTCGATGATTGACTGAGACCACCCCTCTGTTTTGTCGCGGAGCGACTCCCCCTGTCGGGGGCTGACCCTCCTGTCGTCGGATCCATTGCCTATCTCTGTTATAGTTTGTTTCAAATGAATGCATCGTTTTTTGTGATTTGTTCTCAACTTTTATTCAGAACTTTTCCGCTGAACTCATAAATTACAAGATTTTATTCAGTTTCAATAATTCTGTCTGCTCTGGTTAAGTTCAAATAACTGACCCTGATTAATTTATATGAATTGCTTGTAAGTATTTATCGAAATGCTTCGATTTTATCGACTGAAATCGTCTCTCACGTCCTCAAGCACTCCCTCACTCAAGCACTCCCTCACTCAAGCACTCACTCACTCAAGCACTCACTCCATTACCGGTTCATAAACAGATGGTTCATATCGTCGACATTCGCATCCAAGTCATTGCTTTGTTCTCCGATTCTAACTGAAAGTCGTTTGCCTTTTCTGGATCCGCGGGATCTGCTGGCGCTCTCCTGGCCCTCACTGTCCAGGCAGTCAATTGCTTCTTCCGGTTTACTCAGATCTAACGGTTGGACAGCGTTTGTCATTTGGACTTCGACTTCATCCACATCTTCCTCTTCCTCTTCCTTTTCAATAGCGGTCAGACTCTCGGCGTCGGCTAAGTTGTCGACAGCAATGGCCAGAAAGACATTGAGCAGAATGTCTGACAAAGAGATCGATTGGAATAATTGAACGCATCGTTAGCTTTGGTTAATCTGTTTCTGACTCACAGTTTCCGCAAATGAAAAGTATGATGAAGTAGACACAGGCCAGTATGCCTGCCCGGCTCACACCCCCGTACGCATTGATGCCGTCATACATGACTTCATTCCAGTCCTCACCGGTAAGTATCTGAGCATTTCATTCATGTAATCAAATATTCATAACTGAGTTATCATATAATTAGTATGTGGGTCATTGCTATCTCTGATAACTTGTCAGAACTGAATGTTAGACACAATTGGCTTTCGATCAATACCTGGAATACAGTGAGCAATGACTGCCAGAATGTATCGAAATTATGTCGCGGTTTCTCCTTCTTCTTAGAGACAAACTTTCCGCCGAATACTTGCATTCCGAGCAGTGAGAAGATCACAATGAATAGGAAGAGCAGTAAAAGTAGAGATGCGATCGCACGCATAGAATTGATTAGTGAGGCCACCAAATTGCGCAGGGATGTCCAGTACCTCAACAGAGAAGGAATGGGTTTATGTTTTTTTCATAACTAGTACCCCAAAGCACCCGCACGCAGGTGTACAGTCGGTTTCAGTGGTTCTAACACTGATTGCAGTATTTGATTATATGCACTGACTTTATATTTGTTAAGTATTAGGTAGGGATGTGCAAGGTCGCTCAAGACGGTATAGGGAGGGGGTAAAAGTAAAATGGCGAACAAGATGCTACCAAAATGGCTTTTATAGTCGAAAATGGATGGGTTTGACCGAATTTAGATTAAATTCGACATAATTTAGCACAAGTTAGTCCTAATTCCGTTCAATTTAAGCTAAATCTAACCGAAATTCGGTCAAAACAGTCATTTTCGGTGTAGGCCGCGCGCAAAAGTCTAGGAAAATTTAGCACAGGCCACAAAACAGTACAGCACAGGGGTCTGAATTAGATTGTTTGTATTGTTTCCCTAATATTTCAATGAATTCTCAATCAATTTAATGATTTTGTTTAACAAATAAATGAACTGTATTAATATATACAGTATAAGACGACATACTTGGTAACTTTGAAAATCCTGAGCAGTCGAACGCATCGCAAAACAGAGACCCCGAGCGGAGGCATAACGTCTGGAAATTAAAGATTTCAACGAACGCTCTAAAGGTTCAAATGTCTCGTTACTACCGGTTGAGGTCAACACCACTTCCAGTATAGAACTGATTACAACGAAACAATCAAATCTGTTGAACAGCGAAACGAAATAGCCCTGAAAGCCGAGGCTATACATCTTGAGCAGCATTTCCAGTAAAAACAAAATAACAAAGATCATATTTGCTGCCTCTGCAAGAAAAATGATTAAAATAGAATAATTATAACTTGACAATTTATAAATTCTATTATATTTTGATCAGGGTGATAGTCTACGGGTGCGATATCTCTTATTTCCTCTTCTTCTTCTGATCCTTATTCAATTGCGAGGAGTTTTGGATAAAATTACGATTTTTTGAACATTTCTCCAAATTTTAAGTTTAAATGCAATAAAAACCATAAAAATAAAGTTCAATGCGTTTAAGGATTTGACACATATTGTGCTATAGTTTAAAAGGGAAACACTTTTAATGTCCTCAAATATAAATACAGGTAGAATTACAACTAGGGATGGCCAAGCCCCACAAACCTATAGGGGGGGTCAATTACATACAGAATGACGTCTAAAACCCGTTTTTACAGGTAATTGTTGTTTTTGACCGAATTTCGGGCGAAAACAACCAAATTAAAATTACCTGTTTAGTTTTACACCGGCATGCTGGTAATCAAAAATTTTGTTAAATTATGCTTTATTTTCAAAAATTCTAATATTAAGTAAAAAATATGCGAATAAATGCCAATTATTTTATTCCATTTTTTATAAATGTTTTATATCAGTAGAGTTCGCATAACTACTGTAGTTTGATATTCTTGCCCTATAACCAGTGAAGAGCAAAATTAGCCAAAATTCTCCATTGAATCCGTAATTGACGATTATAGCCATTGTATAGCACAGAACGAATATAATACACAGCTATAATGTCTCACTAAATGGTTCCGAACCACCTTTTGCTCTTCACTGTCCATAACTCATCGGAATACTAGTTGTGCCGGTTTATAGTGAACTTTACCAAATCAATAGCATATAATTTTAAATACTTGGCCTCACTTGTAATGGCATGCCCGTGTAGGCCTTCACTATACTCCTGGCGTTGCTCGTGCGGGAATGGGGTAATACAATAGAATATTATAATTCAGACTTTAACTAAAATGACTATAAATGTAAAATATAATTACCCTGAAACTCGTCCAACCATTTTTTCTGTTCATAATGTTCTGACGCCAGGGTTAATGTGTTGAGAAATACCAATACGATTACAGTCCAGTACAGAGCCTGTGATTTACATATCTTTCTGCAGACTCTGCGTAGTCTGCGGTTCAAACGAGTCAATTGTTTTCTGAGAAAAAGTATTAGATTTACGAAAATATAAATAGATTTCACAAAAAACTCAGTCAAACATAAATATAAAAGTCTTTATCATAAATAAAATTCGGAACAAAAATCAAATTCGATTAAAAACTAACTTCTTGGTCATCCAAAAAGAAGGTGATTTATTGAGTTCTCCGTTCGTCAGTTCGTTTTCCAGTTTGTTCTCTTCATTATCGCCTTTGAATTTGAAAATATTTAATATTTGAATCTGGGTATTGAAAATATAAACTGGCAGATACTAGTATAACAGAGTACAACAGCAAGAGTACTAAAAAATCAAATCCATTAATTACTAATGTTCAACAATATTCAAGTCTGGTTTTCAATAGTAAGAATTGATCCTAGCTAGATACGTCCAAAAGATTCTGGTGTTAGTAAAACGCAAAACTCATAGATATTTTGTCAATTTCCAGCTCAGGTGAGTTTATTTGTCTGAAGCCTTTCCCTGGCCTGGACTACAATGAAATTTACAATAAAATTGCTTTAAATGTTTCCGAAGAATTCAAATAAGTGTAGAGTACTGTAGAGAAGATTAATGGTTTGAATTAAAAATATCTAAATTGAACTGTGCCGGCATGTTTAGTGCGGTTAGGCCAAAATACCCCCCGTCATACTCAAGACATATATTGATATATTATGACTTATACCGGAATTGTTTGCCAATTCAGAACATTTGTAATTTTGTAGTATTTTTCTAAAAAACTTTCACAAATTAAATATATTTGAGAAATGAAAATAAATTGAACCAGTTCAGACCCTGATATCATACTCTAGGAAAGGTCAATACAATCCAATTTGATTTTGAATAACCCTTAATATCATTGAGAAATAAGTGAATTTTATTTATATTTATTGAGAAACAGGCTTAGTATGACATTGAATAACGTTTATGAATAATATTACGGATAAATTATCTGTCTATGAAAGATTAATATAAACTGATCTACGTTATTTTCTTAACTACCTATCCTTGTCTCAGAGATAGGCAATAGGGGGATAGAGGGGGGTTAACACCCCCCTAGGATTTTGGCTGAGGCTGACCTTCCCTCTGATTTTGGAAGATTTTGCTGAAAAACACGAAAATGGGGGCACTTTTGGGCGAAAAAAATTGATTCATTGACCCCTTTTGGCCAAAATTTTGGCTGACCCCCCCTGTCGTTGGATCCATTGCCTATCCCTGCCTTGCCTGGTAAAATTTCAGATTTCTTAACTTTTTCTCTTTTTGGGCAACGATTGAGTAGATTTAGATTATGACCCAGACTCGTATTTTATTAAACTCTTGGATCTTTGAAAAAGTGAGTAATTGAGAGAGTTGAGAATGAGAATAAGTGAACTTGCCCAGTCTTTCATTGGAACCTTCCTTTTCATCCGGTTCTATATCCTCTGTTGAGACGAATGAAGGAATTGAATCATTTTAGACATCCATTGCGTTTATCAATCAGAAAATGGTAAGTGAATTGCAAAGAGAGTCAGAATGAGCTGACCTGCTTGGGTGATCCAGTCCAGATAGCCTCTGAGGTCCTCTTCAATTTGCTGCTTTTCCCTCAGCTTATGGAAGTCACCCCTAGCTTTGGCTTTCTCTCTCTCTTTAGAGAATTCACTACAAATACAATAAGTAATTGAATGGAAACTGAGTTAAAGAAAGAACAACTGAATCGTTGAATCACTCGATTGATTAGCATTTTAATGGAAGCGTAAACACTGTTCACACGATTCATACGAATTCATTATATTCTTTACAAATGCCTTATTCTTGAGCTGAGAAATGAGTTTAAACAAAGTCATTGATTTGAGTCATACCCACTGAGAACGCCCAGAACCAGATTCATGACGAAGAATGAGCCCAATATTATAAGGCTAATAAAGTAGATCCAGGGCCAGGAGTTGCCTACTGAGTCATTAATCTGCAATTGAAATCGATTTAGTGAATCAAAGCTTTAAACATGAGTTCAAATAAATTGAATAAAAAATGAATAAAATGTTTGTAATATTAATATTCATTGAATATATTGAATATTCTGTATATAATTTTAATCATCTTTTCTGGTATTCATTCGAACAACGAATTTAAGATTCGAGAGTAATATTAAATAATTGATCTGAATCTGAAGTGTTGAGTGAAAGTGCGCTCGAGTATCGAGTATTGATGAATGCAATCTGTATTCTGTATTCTATGTGTTAACCGTATGACTAAATGTTAAGACGAGAATAAGAGCTTTCTCTAAGAGTTTCTCTTTTTGTGTTCACTTCAATCATATAATAGCTCCCAAAGGATTGCATTGAAGATAGAAAGTCAACGCTTTCTCATACACTATATGACAATTGCACTGACAATAGCACAACAGAGATATTCTGGTAGCTCTGCTGCTCTGGTAATATAAAACGCACAGTACTATTACTGTACCAGTACAGGCGTACAGTAGCAGCTCTATCATTATATTCTATAGAGTGTACAGGTTATTTCAAAAAGAACACAATAAGTAATTTCGCTACTGTAGGAAAACTACCGGAAATCAATATGTGGCACCAGTCTCAATTTAACAGGTAATAGCTAATATCACCTTTTAAATTGAGACCGGTCCTAATAGATGACCGGCGGTAGTTTTCTTATAGTTATGATATTACATATTGTATGCTTTTTGTTATACTCTGTACATTGCTGTTACAGTAGGACAGTATATAGCATACAGTAGAGCAGTGCAGCACTGGTGCACAATTGAGTACAGCAGCTGTAGTGCGAGCATACAGTAACAGTTACTGTTACAGTAGAGCACTGTAGTGTTGATTGTACTCACATTGTAAAGGACATTGGTCCATCCTTCCTGTATGGCATAAACAACTCAATCAATATATGAAATTCTCATTTCATTTCAGTCCTTACATTCGTAACGCACTGGAAGACTGTAAGCATAGCTAACCCAAAATTATCGAAGTTTGTTATGCCTGTGCTGGGTCCATCATAGCGCTCGCGACATATATATGGGTATTCGCACATAAATTCGCCTCCGCAAGGACTGGGCTCTGATATCATCTCACCTTTGATTGTTTGAATAATAAAATGTTTGAAATGTATTGTATGGTTGGGTAGAATACCTGTGATATTATGAAAGCACGTGCTATGCATTCGGCCCACAAATAATTCTAAGCCAATGATGGCGTAAATGACAATAACAAATATGACAAGTAATGCGATGTGAAGTAAAGGCACCATAGCTTTGATAATAGAGTTCAGGACCACTTGCAGACCTGTGTGTACCAGAAAAAGATGAATCTTCATGGCTCAGTTAGCTATATTAAGTTATCAAGTTCTTATCAAAGGATTTACAGAAGTTTTAATGCATTTTCTTAAATAAAAAGCACTTTTGATATAAAAGTTATTAAAAACTTTCGATTCAATTGAAAAATCATTACTAGGGGTCGAAAACTTATCGGAAAAGACAATATCAAAAAGCACCAGGACCAATAAAAGGCAAATTTGAGTCAACCAGAAACTGACTGTTATTTAATGTGAAGCTCCTTCGGTAATACTGTATGTTTGCAATGGGAGTGACTAGTTGAGACAGGCAAAGTGGACAATCACTTACTGGGCACACCTGATACCAGTCGCAAAGGTCTCAATACGCGAAAAGCTCTCAAAGCTTTGACATCTATTCCCTCAGCGGATAATTGTTGCATAGCTGTGCTGATGAGTCTGAAGACAATGGATTCAATCATTAGAGACATACAAACATCGGTCGAATAGTTTATTCAAACAAATACTGTATTCGCGTACAGCACCAGCAGTCGGTGTAAGTGAAGTACTGCTGCAGTGATATCGTCGACCCCTCGCACTGTCATGTATTCTTCACTGCAAACACATAATGAACACATGCTATGGTTTGTTTTAAGTAGTCAGTGTCAACTAGTGTAATGAGAAAACAGTTTGTCCAGTATACATTAGAAATCGGTTTCTATCAAAAGCGTCAGAACGGTGTAGATGTAAATGTATTGACTGGACTGAGTTTTGCTCTCATGTCGATATTGTTGAGAGCATGCATAGACTTTAAAACAGGGATAGTAATGGTCTATACAAAGTCTATGCATGCGCTCTACTACATCGACATGAGAGCGAAACTGTCAAGTCTACACTGTTCTGACGCTTTCTATAGGAACCGATTTCTAGTGTAAAATATTGTATTAATATTTGACACTGACTACTTAAAACAACCATAGCATGCATTCGTGTTCATTCATGTTTGGCAGTGAAGAATTCATGACAGGGAGATTTAGTTTCGCCCATATCGTTGCAACAGTATTAATGTTTTCAAATTTTAAATTCCTATTCTTTGCAAAATTTAATAAAATACCCAGGGTATACCGGCATTGTGTATGCTTCACTATACTCCAGCATGCCGGTGTTAGTGCGTAAATACGTAATTAATTTTATCATTTGATTAATAAAAACTTAAAATATTTAAACCCCAACACAGATACAGTCGCCCGAATATCTGTCTGATGTTATAAATTATCTTACATTAACAAAGTTAGGCTAAAAAGCCTATATTTAATGCATTATATCTGAGTTTATACGACAGACTCATTGTTTGACACGTCTCAGTCATACAAATGATTATAAGAAAAATAGTCGTAGAGTTCGTATGTATTGACAATTAATGTATTCAACAAAATAGAGAACTATTGATAAGAATTTTTTTTCATATATTTGACTCAAATATAATGAATATTCGTTACGGACTTTACTGATTGGGAACTGAAAGTGAATGGGTCTCGAAGTCAATAATGTGAGCCAGGGATTGAACATTTTAAATAAAGTTAAAGCCTGTTTATAAATCATAGCGTTCTGTACCAATATATTGTCAACTAATTTATATCTCATACAAATGTAATCTATTTATTGGTCAAAATCACATCAAATAAAAAATTCAATTTCTGTAACAAAACAATTAAATGACAATAGATTTGTGCGAACTAGGCCTGCCATAACGAATCACCTTGATTCTCAAAGAATAAGGGACCTACTCAAGGCGAAATGGTAGGATATTTCCTTGAGTAACAAACCTCAAGGAAAAATTATTCTGAAAATACTGTAACACTATTTTATAGAAAAACTGTAAAATATTACAAATTTCGTAATACAGAGCATATCTCATATCGTATAATAGAGTTCAATAATCGTTCCAATTATGCAAAATATTTTGTACCCACAACAATTATAAATGTGTTCTTAAAGAATGATGCAAAGGGCCCTGCTGAATTTCCACGTCGAAAATATCGAAAGGCGCTCAATGATTCCTAATATTATTTTTTATGAGGATTAAAAATCACTTTTGAATTTCTTTCTAACCCCCCCCCCTCTGGGAGAGTGGCCAGAGGGCCGTGAATATAGAGATACTCACTCATCGATTACTCGCTAAGTAAGACAGATAAAATTAATCTGATTTCTTGGGAATTTAGGCCAGGCAAATATCTAAGAATAATAGAAATTGTTTTGAAAAATTCAAAGTTTTACTAATATAGTAAGTAAAATATTTTTCTGAAATGTTCTGGCATATTTCTAGGTGTCTTCTCTTTTCCAATTTATCACATAGGACTTATGTATTCTAATTCTAAACATTTGTAGCGGCAGATGACCACTGTAAGGGGGAGATCCTGGATTTCCAGCCTATTCTATGGGAAAATTAAATTGTGTTTTGTACGAAATCCATTAAACAAACACCAACAACATATATCATTTTTATCGTCTACTCAAGCTGAATTTTATTATTTTTGTGAAAAACATAGTTTCATAAAATAGAATAATATACCATCACATCCCATGACTATTTCTGATTCAAAAAATATACACTATGTCAGGGTTATCTGAATCATAAGCAGCTCAAAACATGAAAAATCTAAAATGCCAATATTGACCATGTGCCTTTTCTACCCGTTACAGTGGCCATCTGCCACTACAAATTTAAATATAGAATACATTAGCCCTAGGTGATAAATTGCAAAATAAACAAGGCAGATAGCAGAATTACGTTAACTCGGCTTTGTAGAATTTTGAGTAATACAGATTTAGCTACCAAGAACAATATGAATTTACAACCTAACGATAATTTCCAGCCTTTCTCAGCCATTTCTGCAATTTTCAGTAATTTCCCTCTTTTTCAGCCTTTTCCTAACCATATTCAGCCATTACCCAGCATTTCTGAGCCATTTTCCTGCCTTCCTCAGACATTCCCAGTTTTTCTCGGCTATTGCCTTGATAATCAGCAGCACTACTGTATGACCGCCGCAAGTTATTCTGTTTAATCGACTAAAGATAGTATTTTAGTTTCCATAGCTGTATGTAAGAGCTACAATCAAATGTAAAATAAACTAAACTAGGATATAAAGAAAGTTCTTGATTATTAAATGATATTATTCAATAATAAAGAATCTTGTAAGCTTGACCATTTGTTTGAGATACATGAGTCAACACATGACTAGACTATAAACACTATTTTTCTACGAAAGCGGAGTTAAGAATATTTTATAAAATAATTTGAATATATTATAAAATAAGAGGGTTATACAGTGCTAGTACAAAGCTGGGGTGAATTCTTCAATTGTGCAGGGTAAAGCCCTGGGCAGTACTCAAAAAGCAAATCCCTTGATATATGGAAATGAAATTATCATTTATAAGGGAATTGCATCGACTATTACAGCAGAAAAATAAATGAAATGAATTTAAGCACAATTTATAAGTGAACAGACGGCTAAGGAATTCGAACCCAGGACATTTGTCCTACCCGGTGAACATGCTGGCACCCAGTGTTTTTGTTTAGCAGAGACAATGAGTTTGAAGGAAAAGCTAACAATACAAAAGTTTATGTGTCGTATGGCTTACTCTAAAGTACAGTATGCGAAGAAAGTGTATGTTTCAACTCGAGTAATAAGGATTATATGAGAGGATTATAATTGAAATCAATTTTTGAATCTGTTTATCAGTTTCTGATTTTGCTATCAATAAGTGAT
>JAQIWA010003281.1:0-10861 GCA_034693305.1 Eueremaeus valkanovi | reverse complement strand
CATTGAGTCTATGGGACAGGGATTTTGGTTTAAGGATTTGCTTCATATAAACGGTTACTTCATATGATCCAGCTTCATACCAACGGTCTCTTACTGTAATAGTTTTAAATGCAGTGACGGAACGTTGCATTTCTCTGTGCGTGTATTGATTACCGCTTATTTCAATACTTATAAGAAGAAGAAGAATATGAATCAGTTCTCAACAATAATCCATTTTATTACTCAATTCAATACAACAAAAATTTAACGCCTTTTGGAAGCCTTTTTGCTTTCCGTAAATGTATTCAACGGAACCCTCAATACAATTGACTTCGAGTTAAGTCCCGAAGAATTCTTCATATTTTCGACAAAACAGCCAATTATTTCAGAGACTCTTCTCAGTTGTCTTACGGGAACTTTGAACGACTTCTGCAGTAATTCCATATCTATTGGACGATAATTATGAAGAATCAGACTTAAGATAATCCCATAAATAAGAAGTCTATCCTTTTGTTTGCTATTCAGCAGATGTTTGGTTCGGTTTGAGCCCAAACTCTGTGTCGTTAGGTATCGATCGAACAAAAACTCTTTCACTTCACTGTTCAGTGTCGGCAACGGATCAGCTCTTCTCAGATCAGTTGACTTAAGGTTTAACAGAAGTATTATTAGATTTATATAAATTGCAATCAATTTCTGTTCCGAATCGTTTGGATTTGTTATCAATTGCTTAATCACTGAGTTCTCGATTGAACCGAAAAGTTCTGAATCTAATTGTCGTAAAATATTTCTCTCGTTTTCAGTAATTATTTCATTCAAATCATAGACTTCTTCGGCACAAATGGCGTCTCTGTTCTGTTTGGGCAGTATATCAATGCTGTCGTTAACCGTCGGCTCTCTCGCCGACTCTTCACTCGACTCCATCACTGCTTTGGTCTTCGTCTCGATCTGTTCCACATCCTCTTCGCCGAACTCTATGGCATACTTGCGTTTGCTGGCCAGTGATCTCTGGGTCCTTCTGGAGCCGAACTTCTCCTTCATTTCGTCCAATTGTTCTTTGACTGTGAGTTCGGTTTGACTCGAGTTCGCACTCGAAGTCCGTTCGTTCAGAGCCACCGACGCAACCATTTTGTAGATCGAAAGCTCATGTATTTGCAAGACATCCCTTTCCCTTACGCCTAAATAGTACTCTGAAGTCCTGTTAATTGAATTGTCGCCAATGAATGTCATGTTTGAACTCAAGTCCACAGCTTTTAATTGCATTTGTTTAGTCGACTCATCCCTTTCCAGTCGAAAGTTGGCCTCAGCTGAGGGAACACCGGTTGAGGAGAACAATGCCATCAATTGCTTGTTGTCTGAGTCAGACATCACTTTAATCGTAACCAAATCACTCATTTCTGACAATTATTTTATGCAAAACAATGCAATCAAATGAAGGAAAACATATTTAAAGGACTTATTGTTTATTTTGTATTGAATTTTAAACATTTAAAGCCAATACAGACTGTCTGAGTCCACTGCGAGAGTGGATGTGCAGCACATGTTATTCAATAGTCATGCGATCGGTTGGGTTGAGTGAACGCATGCGCTATATATTTGACAACACATTGAAACACATTCTTATCGATAGAATGAACGCAATGTTGTAGTGAATCGACGTTTCGCTCAAATCTTCATTAAATCCAAATCTTATTAATTGTTTGTATTTTTTTGCACTGAATTTGTTGCCGAACTGACTGTCGGCCTGTAGTGACGCCGACATAGCATTGTTGGCCAAGATGTTGATCCAATCGACGGCCACTCGCAATGAGATCCTCAAGAATTTGTCGGTTTTTATTCAGAGCTCTTCACTGAACGACAGGAAAACTATTTTCGATAATTTGGTTAAACTTATTGACGACAAAGACATCGAAGGTTTGTATTCATGTCATGTGTTTTGTTTGCAATCTATTGATTGTCTTCTCTTGTGTTGGACTCTCAGAGACAACAATTCGCGGATTATTTAAAGTAATTTTAATAACGTTTTTGAGATATAATGACTCGAAGTCCGTGTCGTTCGTCAAACAATTTGTCGACCATTTGCTGCTTAAGTACCCAATGATTGGCGCAAAACATCTGACGCTTTGTTTGCATAACTTTGCGCTTCAGTTAAAGCAATTGAATTCAAGCAAATCTATGGCCAGAATATGTTTGACAGCATTTAAACTAAGCGTTTGTATTGATTGGAATCAATGCAATGATCCGGAGGTTGAGTCCAAACTCGTCGAGAGTCAGGCCATCATCTGCACAGTGATTGTGGGCACCGATTGCAACAACATTACGAACAGAGCCTATACTAAACTCAAGACTTTCTGGAAGTCCATCAAAAGTGGTGAACAGTATTTCGATTGTTTGGCCCGACTGTCGACCGACAGTGCGAACAGTGATCCCTCTCTTGCTCTCCATTTCATAATTCTTTGGGATTTTGTTATTAAATATTTGTCTGAATTGAAAGCATTTGATTCGATCGCCAAATATAAGCCGACGTTTAGAGAGCTATTCATTAAACACATAATTGGCTGCAAAACAAAGCTCTCGAACGATATAATAGCCGTTGGATTCAAATTCCAGTTAAAACAGATGACTCACCAGGACTTCAGTCAACTCTTTCTGCCGGCCATTCAAAGAGCAGTTCTGCGCAACTCTGAAGTCGTCCTCAATCTGATCGGTGTTGTATTGAAAGGACTGTCACTCGATTTGAGTCCCTATGCGTTAGACATCGGAAAACTGTTGGCGTCTCAGTTGCACTCGAAGGAGGAAATCCTTCGTTCGGAAGCTATTTGTGCGACAAAACATTTGGCCCACCAGTGCTCCAACAGTGCTGCCATTGAAGACCTTCTGAAACACTATTTCGCAGTTTTGAATGGAAGCGAAGGAAAGCTAACGATAACTGTTCAGAGATTGGGTGTCGTCTCCGGCATCGGAGCTCTCAGTCATCACTCTGTCAGCGGTGAAGCGCAACACTTGAGTGAACTGGCATTGGAATCGCTGGTCTCTGTGCTCAAGCAAGAAGTACATGAGCCGACTATAGTCCATATGACGGCTCAATTGCAGTTGTGGTGCAATCGATTGGTTACACAAATCCCTAAACAACTGATCGATTGGTTTAAATCACTCCAAACACTGAAGACTTCGACCGCTTATGTCAAGAGTGCATACATTTCATGTCTGATCTCTGCTTTCAAGCAGAATATGTGGGAACAGGCGAACGAAATCCTAACTATTCTGACAAATTCGGCCCAAAAGTCATTTACGGCTACCGTTTCCCAAATGCCAAACCTGACTGAAGGCCTGTATTCGGTTCGACTGTTACTCAAATTGTTTACTTTCAACAAACAGTTCGAAACTAAAGTCAAATCACTATTCAATCAATTATTCGAAACCGAAAAACTGGCCTTTCTTTCTGATAAGTTCATTGGAACCGCTTCCGAAGAATCGTTACTAATATTAATCAATTTAATCGATTGTCTTGTTTTCAATTACGAGACAAAACTGGAGAACAGAATGAAACCAATAAACAAAGCACTGTTACTATTGATGACTCACCCGATCTCTTATGCGGTGCGAAAACAGGCATTGATTACATGCAAGAAATTGGCCTCAAATTCAATGAACGATAAGTTTGTCATCGATTTGCTTAAAGACTTCTATTCATTGTTCAAAGACTTGAATAGCAATCAAAAGGATAACAATCTGTCGAATGGCGACGACATTCAGGCCAACACTGAAGTCGTGAAACAGCCGTCAGTTTCAGCACTGATTGAATGCCACAATTCGTTGCTATCCTATAGTAATGACGAGCAGAACAGCCGGTCATTGCTTTTGGTTGTCTTATATACGGCTCATATTAACCCCATTTTCGCAGTCAATACCAATCTTTGGGTAAATCTATTGCGCAAAACAATAGACGCAAAACTGGTGGACAGGTATATAAAGGAGAATAAAGACGTTATTGTTAAGACTGTTCTCCGAGAAATGGACGACCCAGTAGTGAAAGCCAATGCAGTGAAAGCACTGGTATGTTTCGCACCGCACGACTTCATTCCTACGCTTCTGACGAAAGCGGTGAACACTTTATCGAAACCAGACTTTAAGATAATAACACAAATGGATTACGACATATATCTGACCCCTGAGGGGGAACTGTACGACAAAGCCGTTTTGGATTCACTCAAAGGCGATAATCAAAGCAATAAAAACATTAAAAGAGAATCAAAACTGTATTCATATAAAGATCAGTTGGAAGAGATCGAACTCAGGAAGGAATTGGAGGCCAAGAAGAAGGCACAGGTAGACAAAGAGCCACAACTGAGCAAAAAGCAATTGGAAGTCAAACAACAACAGCTCGAAAAGGAATCACAGATTCGATCGAAACTAAAGTCGATTTACGAGGAATTCCGAACTGCAGTGGATCTGATCGATGCGATCGCTGTCAGCAATTCTAACGCCATTTCTCTCTATATTAATGACGTTTTGTTTGCATTAATTAATTTGTTTTCTTCACCTCTTTGTGCACTCAAAGCAACCAAACTGTTCGTCGATTTACGCAAATGTCTGTTCAATCAGAAGGACTCATATCTTAAACGTTTTGGCGATTCTTTGGCTTACATTACGTTAAGACAACTGAAGCCTTACTGTCCTATCGACGAGCACTGGACGACTGGCAGTCTTAGCGAACGCATTGAAAAATTGATTTCTCTGTTACACAAACGAACAGTTCGTCCGACCGGTCGGGACTACGACGAGAAGACGGCACAACTGGCCATCAAAAGCCGTTTAACTGCACCGGCATTTGCATTCTGTTTCCCATTAATGCAATCGTTGCTATTGAGCGCCAACACGAAGGAAGAGCTGGTATTGGAATGCCTGCAAATCATGTCAGAACACACGCAAATGAGAACCACTTTCAGCGTTGACGACACCGAAGACGAGACGGCAGTACTCAAAGACCCGCAGTATTTGCCGCTGAAGTACATGTTCGACACAATCATTAAAGTGATCGCAAAGAGTCCGATCCATATCGAACACAACGCCTCCAAAGTGCTGCTCGACATAGCCTTCTGTGCCAATGGCGGCAAAGGCTGCGCCAAAGCCTCGTTCCCTGAAGTGAACACTTTGTTGGAAGCGCTCAAAAGCAGTGTCGATGCCGTTCGTGTCTCAGCTCTCAGTGCTCTACAGGTCTTAGCGAACAGTGTTTTGGTTCACATAAACGAAGAGAACTCGAGGTTTGTGTTGACTCACAGAGTATTTGTCGCTCAGTTCGATCCGTTAGACCAGTGCTCAGCAAAAGCTCAACAATTGTTCGGTGACTGTCGCCTGAGGTCAGGCATCGCCTTATCTAACGCTCTATTGGATGACATACTAATCGGCAATGAAGTGATCAGACATTCAGTGGCCGGGGCTATGGAGGCCCTGCTCTCAGAATACCCGGACCAGACGTCCAAAGTTGTGATGCAATTAATGGCTGTCTATAGAGAAAAGGCTAAAGTATTGCCGCCTCTGACCGATAGCTTTGGCAGAGCTTTGGCTAACAGTGCAGTCGATAATTATGAGCCGCGTTTAGGCGTTGCACTCGTACTCATACAGATCGCGCCATTGGTTCCGAAAGAGATAATCGAAGAAATGGCGAAATTCTTTGTTCCGGAAGCGTTGGGCGATCGGAATGAGAGCGTTCAGAGCCATATGTTGGAGGCGGGCATAGCTCTGGTCAATCTGCACGGGAAGGATAACATCAATTTGTTGCTCAATGTGTTCGAGAAGTTCTTAGACGACGCACCCGACACGTCGGACAACGACGCCGTCAGACGCAGTGTTGTGGTACTCATGGGAACACTGGCCCGACATATAGACAAAGACAACCCCAAAGTGAAGCCAATAGTGGCCAAACTGATCGAAGCCCTGTCGACGCCCTCGCAGATGGTTCAGGAGGCGGTCGCCAACTGCTTGCCTCACCTGATACCGGCCTTCAAAGAGGAGGCGCCGTCTCTGCTCCAGAAGTTGATTCAACTGCTTCTGGAGTCAGACAGTTATGGCGAACGCAAAGGCGCTGCTTATGGTATCGCAGGCATTATCAAAGGGTTGGGTATTCTGTCTCTCAAACAGTTGGGAATTATGGACGCATTGACTGATGCCATTCAGGACAAGAAGAACCCGAACCACAGAGAGGGAGCACTGTTCGCGTTCGAGATGTTGTGCTCAATGTTGGGCCGACTCTTCGAGCCCTATATCGTCCACATTCTGCCGCACCTTCTGCTCTGTTTCGGGGATTCGAGTACTCGTGTCAGACAAGCGACTGACGACACCTCCAAACAAGTTATGTCCAAATTGAGTGCACACGGAGTCAAACTGGTGTTGCCGTCCCTTTTGAATGCGTTAGAAGAGGACTCGTGGCGTACGAAAGCCGGTTCTATTGAGCTGTTGGGTGCGATGGCCTTCTGTGCGCCCAAACAGTTGTCTTCGTGTCTGCCATCGATTGTACCCAAACTAATGACAGTTATATCCGATTCTCACCCAAAAGTCCAGAAGACGGCCGCTCAGGCACTCAAACAAATCGGGTCAGTCATCAGAAATCCCGAAATTCAAGCCATAGTTCCGGTGCTTTTGGAAGCACTTCAGGATCCGGCGAACAAGACCTCCAAATGCCTGACCACAATGCTTAACACAAAGTTCGTGCACTTCATAGACGCGCCGTCACTGGCGCTCATTATGCCTGTAGTCGAGCGCGCATTTCAGGGCCGGTCCACTGAAACCCGCAAAATGGCCGCTCAGATCATCGGCAATATGTATGCGCTGACCGACCAAAAGGATTTGTCGCCGTATTTGCCGTCAATTATTCCGGGACTCAAGCAATCACTTCTCGATCCGGTGCCTGAAGTCCGAGGCGTAACGGCCCGAGCACTGGGAGCTATGGTGAAGGGTATGGGAGAAGATATCTTTGAAGATCTGATGCCATGGCTTATGAACACATTGACCTCTGAGGCCAGTTCTGTTGACCGATCGGGTGCTGCCCAGGGATTGAGTGAAGTGATGGGAGGACTGGGATTAGAAAGACTCGAGAAATTCATTCCGGAAATCATCGAAACGGCCGAACGGACAGACATCGCACCGCATGTAAAGGACGGGTATATAATGCTCTTTATATACCTTCCAATGGTTTTCACTCAAGACTTCACTAAATATATCGGACGTATAATCAATCCGGTGCTCAAAGCACTGGCCGACGAGAATGAGTTCGTGCGCGAGACTGCTCTGAGAGCGGGTCAACGCATCGTCAATATGTACGCCGAGACCGCTATTCAGCTACTGCTGCCTGAGTTAGAGCGCGGGCTCTTCGACGAGAACTGGAGGATACGGTTCAGTTCAGTGCAACTCTTGGGCGACCTCTTGTTCAAGATCTCGGGCGTCACCGGAAAGATGACGACAGAGACGGCCGACGAAGACGACAACTTCGGCACTGAACAGTCGCATCGGGCCATCATGAGTGCACTGGGAGGCGATCGGCGCAATCGAGTTCTGTCCGGTCTATACATGGGTCGGTCGGATGTCTCCCTTCAGGTACGACAGGCGGCGCTTCACGTCTGGAAAGTAGTGGTGACTAACACTCCCCGAACGCTCAAAGAAATACTGCCGACTCTGTTCTCACTGCTGTTGGGCTGTTTGGCCAGTAATAGCTGTGACAAACAACAAGTGGCCGCTCGAACATTGGGTGACTTAGTCCGCAAATTAGGGGAACGTATTCTCCCGGAAATCATTCCGATTCTCGAACAGGGATTAGAGTCCGACCGCTCTGACCAGAGGCAGGGCGTGTGCATAGGGCTGAGCGAAATAATGGCCTCAACCAGTAAAGAGATGGTTCAGGCGTTCGTCGACTCATTGGTGCCCACTGTGAAGAAGGCACTGTTCGACCCGTTGCCTGAAGTACGTCAGGCGGCGGCCAAGACCTTCGACAGTCTTCACTCGGCTGTCGGCGTCAGAGCTCTGGACGAGATATTGCCGGCTCTTCTCAATCAGTTGGGAGATCCGGAAAAAGGAGAGTTCACTTTGGATGGACTGAGACAAGTGATGGCCATTAAGAGTCGGGTAGTTCTGCCGTATTTAGTGCCTCAGGTCTGACACCAATCGATCGAATGTTCTTTACTTTTAATAACAATTATATCAAATAAATGGCTTTCCCTTCAGCTAACTGTTCCGCCCGTCAACACACGTGCCCTCTCTTTCCTGTCGACAGTGGCCGGAGACTCCCTTTCCAGACATTTGCCAAAGATATTACCGGCCCTTCTTCTGGCGCTAAGCAATGCAATCGATACTCAGAACGAGAAACAGGTATTCAATCGTATAATAAGTTTTTGTATAAAATTCTGTGAATTAATGCAAAATTAATTGAATGCCAGGAATTCGAATACTGCCAGTCCGTCATACTGTCCGTCAGCGATGAAATGGGCGCCCGAACTATAGTCGACCACTTGCTTGAGTCTGCGCGCAACGAGTCCTCAACCGTCCGGCGCTCGTCTGTTCTGCTTCTGTACGCGTATTGCAGTCAATCCAAAGCAAACATATCGTCGAATGTCTCGCAACTGATCAGAGGTTTGATTCTGTTGTTCACGGATTCCAACGAACAGGTGTTGAGTCTGAGTTGGGAAGCACTCAATGCCATAACGAAGAGTATGGAGAGTAAGGAACAGATGGAATACGTGTCCGAAGTACGCAACGCAGTTCGCTATGCGGCCAGTGATCTGAAGGCCAGCTCTCACAACGACAGCACTCGACTACTTCTGCCCGGATTTTGTTTGGCTAAAGGAATCGCACCATTGCTTCCGATCTTCAGAGAAGCCATACTTAACGGCAATCCCGAACAGAAAGAACAGGCGGCGCACGGACTCAGCGAAGTGATCGAACTGACCAGTGCTGAAGCGTTGAAGCCATCGGTGGTCAACATTGCCGGTCCTCTGATCCGCATTCTGGGCGACCGATTCATGTGGAACGTAAAGGTGTCGGTATTGGACACACTGTCGCTCCTCCTCAGCAAAGTCGGAGTCCTTTTGCGGCCATTTATACCCCAACTGCAGCAGACGTTTCTGAAAGCCCTGAACGACGGGCACAGAAGCGTCCGATTGAGAGCCGCCAACGCCTTGAGTCAACTGATTACAGTCCACACCCGATGCGATCCGGTGTTCACTGAACTGCATAACGCCATCAAAAGCAGTGCCAACAGTGATGACTGGCCTGTGAGGGAAACAATGCTTCACGCCTTACGACTGTCCATAACCCCGGCCGGCGACAAGATGTCAGACTCCGTGCGCTGTCAGCTCACGTCAACCGTTGTCTCTCTGTTATCATTACCGGACGATTCGTGCCGTTCGACTGCCGGCGCCTGTTTGGGGGTTCTGTGCGCTTGGCTTCCCAACGATGAACTCAATGCCATAGCAAGGGATCACTTACTCGACGACGACATGACTGTCGACTGGACTCTACGTCACGGAAGGGCTGTTGCGCTAAGAATTGCACTGAAAGAGGCCTCCAATCGACTGCTTAGAGCGGAATGGAGTGAAAGGATTTGCAAAACACTCATAGCTTTCATATCGTCAGACAGAGTGCCGATAGTCATAAACGGCCTGAAAGGGTCGGCATATCTCATAAAAGACTATTTGCGCAAATCAGAAGTCGCGCCGCAGAACGTGTTGACGGCTTTCGCGAGGGTTTGACTCAAAACTCATTCAATTCTGACTTCAATTCTCTTATTCTTTATTTCAATTCAATTCTGAATCCATTGAACTCTTTGTCCACTCGTTTAGGGCCTGAATCACAGCAGTAATGAAGTGAAGCAAACGGTCGCCAATTCGACCACATTTATGGCCAAATCAATCGATAGTCCATTTCCTCCGGTTTTGTTCCGAACATTAGTTCCACTTCTGGTGAACGGAACGAAAGAGAAGAACTCAATGGTTAGGGCGAACTCAGAGCACGCTTTGGTCGCCTTCTTGAAGCTCAGGGCCGGCGATGACGTACTACAGAGCTGTTTGGCGGCACTGGACTCCGGGGCCGTCGAATCACTGCAGGACTGTATCAACAAAACGCTTAAGAAAGTGGCCCAACAACAGCACGAGCCCAGGGATGAGGAGTTTGACGAGACTCTACTCATATGAGTATAGAGTGGAGAATGTGTTAAAAATATTTAAATAATTACTATTCGATCGAAACGTTTATTAATTAAATGCGAAATAATTTAAAATAAATAAAAACGAAATATATTTTACAAACATTTTATTCATTTCGTTAATAATATAACGAAAAAAGAAGCGAATACTCTGTGCGGACGGACACACATTCGAAATGGCACTGATGAGAACAAGTACAGTAACTGTTGTAATACATACAGTTGTGATGTAATATTTTTAAATTTTATTTGAAACTTGGTCAAAACTAGTGGATATAAAATAGGGTTAAATTAACAAAAATTCTGAAACAAGAAAACTATGGAAACAATTATTTTATTATTAATAATAAACGCAAATAAAGTCAAAATAAATATTAAATCTTTGCAGAAAAAGCAACTATCTTGGAAAAAGATAATTTTTCGATAATCGTGTATTGTTTCATAGGTTGATAACCTATTTTATCGCCGACTAAATAGCAATGTTCAGCATTTCGTCAATATTTAGCCCAACATAGAATCAAAGAGAATAACACTTCTTGAGTAAGTGCTCAGAATTTTATTAAATTATTACCATGATTAGAGCATACAATGAGAATAAAAATTATGAAAAAATTTGTAAACTAGGTTAAGTATTTTAGGATTTATTGACAATATAAAATGTTAACCCTCTGATTGATTCGTTGGTACAATATG
>JAQIWA010003280.1:0-10864 GCA_034693305.1 Eueremaeus valkanovi | reverse complement strand
TCCGAATGTGACAGACATTTGAAATCTCTCCTTAAGTACAATTTCTTGCAAGGTGGCTTACGCGGCTTTATATCGGCATCATTGATGAATCTATACTGGATATATTTTCTAGCATTCTCCATTTCTTCTTCAGTGAAATGAGTCCGGTGATTACACCTTTCATATATATTTCTTTCGCATTCATCTAAATTATAAAACAATAATATTAGACAAAATTTTTGAATTATATTTGCTTGAAAATTATAGAACTTACCTGTGTAAGATGACGTGATCATTAATATATTCACCCATGCAAATATAAAACTGTACATTAAAGGTATTGACATTTTTTTTCAAATAAAAGTAAAATTATTGCATAAAAAATTAAATATACTAGCTATCTGTTTCAATTGTGAGAATAGTGCTCTTTTTATCTGGAACATTTCTATAAAAAAAATCAAAGCTGTTTAACAGACACTTAATACTTACCAATTATTTGTTCCGGGTTTTTAAATTGAATTTTTATTTAAATTGTATTTTCATATCTATTTAGAACCCAATCCTGAGATTGCTTTCAATTAATTATTTTAAAAGAAATTTTAGTCAAATAAATGGATATAAAATATTTCGAAACTTTTTCAATTAAAATATTTAGTTTTCATTATAATAATAGTGAAGTTGTTTATGAAAATTGGTTCTCAAAAGCACTCGACGATCAGATTCTTATCATTTTTATAGTTTGAGTGCCTTTTATTAGAAAAATTCAGAGACAAGTAGTGCTGGTTTTGGGTTCAAACGAATTATATTTTAATGAGATTTTGAAATTCAATAATAAGTAAAATATTTCAAAAATAAAACACTTAAAAATAATTTAAAGGATCCTCATACATTTTCAATACAGGATCGTCTATTTAATTATTTCATACAATTAATTGTACATGGTAAATCGATAATAGTTTTCATGCAACATATGGTGAACAATAACCAGATTTATTCAACAGTCTAACCAATGTATACATATAAGCCTGTCCTAACATAACAAAAGGACCCAGGTTCAAATTTTCATCGTAAAAATATCTTCTTAACTGTCGCCGACTATTCTCATCGTCGATATAGGTCTGAAAAATGGGTATTGGTTTGCACTGAGTATTACACTCTCCGACATCAGGCAGTGCATAGTCGAAGACAGTATAGTTCCCGGAATAGAATTTAGGGTAAAATAATTTTTTAATAGATTTCGGTAATCGTCTGATCGCCGCAGGAATAGGACGTAATTTATTACTGATATAGTCGTTAATATCTTGGACCAACTGGTCAGTGATGGCACAGAACTCACCGAAGCCCATCTGTTCCGCTTCAGCAACAGATGTATTCGTATAGTAAGTCAGATAATCGGTATGAAGATTAGCACCTTGGACATTGCCAGTCAGCTGATCTATTTTGACCCATTCGTTATATGAGCGCACAGTCAAGCGATCATTGCGTGAAAATTGAAATAATCTGATCAAGTAATCCATCTCATAATTGTGAAACAGGTAAAATAAGACGCTATGAGAATCAACATTATTATAAGAGTTGAGTCTTATATGCATTGAAATGTTGATAAACAAGATTTCATAGAAGATAGATAAATAGGTACTGACTCGTACGGAGCATTGATATTGCTCATATCACCCGCATAGCCACCCAGGCTCAAATGTGCTAAGAAGTGGAAGCCATGGATTCCGTTCAGAATTATGAAATACGGAAAGTTGTTCTGCAGTATTGTGTACATCTCAGGACTTTGCCAGGGTGCCAGCTTGCCCTGGTACCATTGTCGTTTGACACATACGGGCAGAGATAGATTGGCGTACATCCCATCCCTAACACAATAGCCGTCGTAATGAGTGCCCGAATGTCCAAAATATTTCCAAACAATAGATTTCTCGGGATTTGCGAAGTCTTGCGAATGAGCCTAAAGTTCAGCAAAAATTGATTCAAAGCAACAATTTATCAAAAAATAGGTTTTGAAATAATTATGGGATAAATGATTCAGATTATTAAAAAAACTTATTTTAAATAAAAATGATTAATGTCCTTTTATAACGATTTGTAAAATAAGGTGGGTCAAATTTATTGGAGCGCATACCCAGTATGGCATTGTGACTCCCGGGTCAATTTCCATTATTTTCTTCTCGAGTTCCAGAATAAACTTTCTGTGCCAGGGTATAAATTCTGTGCTCTTATGAATGACAGACCAATACCGTTGGTGAACATCAGCCAAAAAACTGATTTCATTATTCAAATACAGTCTTCTAATAACAGCAATAAATCTCATTCTTTCCGAATGTGACAGACATTTGAAATCTCTCCTTAAGTACAATTTCTTGCAAGGTGGCTTACGTGGCTTTATGTCGGCACCATGTATAAATCTACTCTGTATATACTTTCTAGCATTCTCCATTTCCTCTTCAGTGAAATGAGTCCGGTGATTACACCTTTCATATATATTTCTTTCGCATTCATCTTAAAAATAAAAAAAAAATATTTTTATGAAATATTAATTAGTAAACAATTCTGTTCAAATTACCCTGTTCAAATATAAAATCAATGCATTACCTTTGTATTCATGACAGGTCAATATTTTGAGAGTACAGAAAATAATAAATAAATTAAATTCTATTTTGAGTAACATTTCTATTGCTCTCAAAAACTTAATGATTGAAAATAAAATTTTCTGAATTTATATTCTCTTCTTTAATTGAGGAAATGATACGGGTTATATAATAGTTACTCATTGGTTTTGATGTACCAAGTGGTTTAAATGTGTTTTTATTTCGGTATAAACTCAGAGATAGGCAATGGGGGGTAGACCCCCCCCTAGAATTTTGGCTGAGGCTGACCCCCCTCTGATTTTCGAACTTTTAGGAGACCCCCCCTCTAATTTTTTACTGTTTTTGGGGCAAAAACTTGAATTTTCCCCAGATTTTAGGGCATTTTCACTGATTTTGGGGTACAAATTTGACTTTGCCGCAAATTGTAGGGCAAATATTTGAATTTGCCGCAATTCTTAACCAAGGCCTCTACCCCCCCTAGGAAAAATTTTGGCGGCTGCCCCCCTGTCGTCCGACCCATTGCCTATCTCTGGTATAAACTGATTAAATCTTTAATAAAATGCGGTTGCTAATACAATATTTCTAGTTTTTCACCTCGATAATAAAACTAAACCAGCCAAGTTTCAATATTTCACAACATTCTACTGAATATTGACATAAAATAACATTTTCTGCACAAACCTTCTTTTGGGGGACACTGCCGCTCCTCTGCAATTACAGGCATTGTTTGTACCTTGCTGTGTAGGTGCTGGCAATGCTACGCCTCTGATACTTAACAGTACAGGTGATCGACCCATCGCGACCAGCAAGTCTTGGCTCACCGGGTCAAGGGCTCGAGCGTCAGCTTAGCAGCTGAAAGTCGTTAACTAACCAGAGAGCTATTGGGGCGCTTTGAATGTTATTAGTTTAATATTAAGTGTATTTACATAATCGATAAACAAATAAAAATTAATATTTCTTTATATATCGATTGATTTTATATTCGAGAACATTTTTACTATTTGTTAGTCAACTCTAAACAACTTTATTCAAAACAAAATGTATTTTCTGCGCAAATATTAATAATGTTTATAAATTAAAATTAGTTCAATTGATCATTGATTTGAATTTTTATAAAGCAATAAAATTGATTAAAATCCGTTCAAATATTAATATAAAACTACTTTTGCTTTTGTGATCATTTTCATTGAATTATTTTTGAGTGAAAACATTTAATATTCTCTTAAAATGAATAATAAATCGAAAATAATTTTGAAGTTTTCATGTATTCTGGGCTGCATTTATCAAATGACAAAAATATGTTTAATATACTTCTCATACGAAACCATAACTAATGTTAAATATGAAAGCGAACCAATTGTTTCATTGCCGGCGATCACTATCTGTACGCATAAAGAGTTTTGGATTAGACAAGAGATTCTGGATGGTATACCAAATTGTACAAGGAGAATTGATTATTTGAACACTATGTCAATCAAAACACAGTTAACGGCATTGAAATCATCGCAAGAAGTGCTGAAAAATACATGTTTTATAAGAACTCCAATCGGACTGAAGTCGGAAACTAATGAGACGTTTGTATTGTGTGACTCAATAACACCGATAAGAGTCTCCATATCTTCTGATTATTTATGTTTTACACTGTTCTCACAATTGAGCGGCGAATCTGATGACAGATATGAAATAGATTTCGATGCAAGCATACGGAATGATAGGTCCCGGATGCTTATGATCAAACAGATGCTAAGCAATGACAAAATTTTTTTACACATGCATTCGCGCAAACAATTGGTTCGGGATTTGGATCACAAAGGCATTCAATCAATAGATTCCAGATATTTATGGATTTTCTACGAATACAGCAAAACATTTGTGGAATTACTTCCGAAACCGTATAAGACTTCTTGTCTTAAGTTCGAGGAATATAAGTATGGCTTTCAGTCCAGATATGACTGCATAGCAAAGTGTAAAATAAGGAAATTCATTGAACGCATGAAAATGTTTCCCAAAAACTACTTGACATCTGACCTGAACAGTGAACTGAAGATCGATTCAGACATGTATTTCAAAATGGAAATGAGTTTAAGCCAAGAATGCAAAGCATTGTGTATTCAGAGTCCGAACTGTATTCAAGAATATTATCAAAGATCGAGTTTAATATCACACTATCCCTGGACTAATGATAATTCCAGGTCCGATATGTTTATTATAGACTTTCCTACTCTACCCGTCACTAAATACCGAGATATTCCTAAACTTGAATTCGAAGAATATCTCTGTTATATCGCAAGCATTTTCGGCCTTTGGTTCGGTTTCTCTCTATTAGTCTTATCCGAAAACTTATTCATATTATTCGTTAGATTTTATTCTTTTCTTTCTGTAAGACTTGTCAACAAAATTATTGTAACGAAACCTAAAATAAGAAATTTTAATAATAATAATAATATTCATATAATTCATGTGAATTCAGTTTACATGAATACACGCAATATTTCGGCATAAAATTGATTTCACGCAGAGATGCCGATAGTGTATATTGTGTATAGATACTGTACAGGTTTAAGGTATACCGTGTAAATCGCCACTCAAACCAACCCCGAGCAAAATAATGTATTTACAAAATACAATCAATAATAGAAATAAAAATTTCATTTTAATTTGAAAAATTTGATTTTTACTCATTTCATATCCAGAACATTCTTAGTATTAGCCAACTCTGAAATAGATTTAAAAACTAAAAATAATTTTCACTCAAATAAACTTTTAGCGATAATTCATTTGAATTTTGATCTGATTTGAGGGCATTTTGGAAAAATAGTCGACACTTTAGAAATGTGTCCTTGTAGCTTTTCTGCAACCAAATGTTTTTCTATAACCACCAAGGTTATATACTTATTTATATTTGAATTCATCCCGAGTTTAATAATGATAATGAATTAAAATTAATGAATTCAATAATAAACTAATAATTAATTTATACGAATATAACGTCTATTGTATTGATTATGAAGTATATTATACATTTATAACGAAATAAAAATCGTTAATAGTTTTGTAATCATATTATAATACTTGAATTCGAGTACTTATACGTAAATGAGTGAAAATTAGGGATGTGCAAATGGGGGGTATAGACCAAATACCCCCCTTAGTTTGAGATTTGGCAAAATACTCCCCCTGTGTTTTGAGGCTCTGCTAGACCCCCCTCGACTTTTTGCTCGCGACCTATACCGCCGATTTTTACCGAATTTCGGTTAAATTTAGCTTAAATTCAACTAAATTAAGCTTAATTTAAGTGAATTAATGCTAAATTGTGCTGAATTAAGCTAAATTTGGTCGAAATTCTGTCAAAATCGGCCATTTTCGACTTTAAACGCCATTTTTCGGCCATTTTGGCGGCCATCTTGTTTTCAAAATATCCCTCTAATACCCCTTCAGGTTTTGAGCCAAAAGTCCGCCATTTTACCCCTCCCTATACCCCCTGAGTCGGCCGACCTTGCACATCCCTAGTGAAAATGGTCTAGTTCAGTTTACATAATACTGTACGGGCAAAATATATTTCTAATCAATTTTAATTAAATCGGTTTGTTTCGTAACCTACGACAGGAAAAGTCATCAGTTTGTGCTTGGTACAAACCATATTTCAATTCTCATATTAAATGAAAAAAAAATTTAATCTAACGTCAAGATATGATTCAGATGAGTTATGAAATACTGACAAGCAATGTCAGGACATCATTACATGAGGATACACTTTTAACCTCTTTTGATCGAAAGTACTCCTCAAATGATGGAATTCGGCTGAAAAACTTTCTGCTCAAAATGTGTCCCAGTACATTTTTTTGGGCTTCGAATACTTGCTGTTAAGCATTATGTTCTATGGAGTGTTCTACATATCTCAATGGGTTGACTGTTGAGCATTATGCCCATAGAGTGCACTTCATAGGCATAATGCTTATCAATCAACCCATAGAGCCCATGAAGAAAAGTATTCGAAGCTCAAAAAAATGTACTGGGACACATTTTGAGCAAAAAGTTTTTCAGCCGAATTCCCTCATTTGAGGAGTACTCTCGATCAAAAGAGGTAAAAACAACTTTGTGATGTCCGGCTTTCCTGACAATCCTTGTAAGAATTATCAAGCACTACAACAAATAGTTATTCTGTTGACTGGCTTTTGGATTCAATATTGATATTAAAAATATTTTACTTATTGTTTGCTCTGATATGAATATGAAATCTCTCTTCATTTTTTTTGGATTGTACTCATAACAAGATTTTCAACTATTCTTGTGCTTCCTGTTTATCAGGTAAACTCAATATTCAATATATAATTGCAATTAATTATAAAACAAGCTTGATATCATTTTATAATATGAGAGTAATGTATTATTCAATGCCAACACATAATCTGCCTCTGAGCAAATTTTTCAGCGAGAATACTCGCTTATATTCTTGAGATCCTGTCCGTCTGTCTGTCTGTCTTCAAATGGCTGTTCTTGTCTAGCTAATGTTCTAGTCGTTTTGCAGTAATGTAGTCAGTAGCTTTAAAATCTTTGAGCCAGTATATTTTTAGCGAGTATACTCGCTTATGTTCTATTGTGTCCGTCTGTACACCATTGTTGTAAAAATTTTCAAAATTTTCAAAATTATACTCGTTTTTAGATTTTCGAGTTTTCAAAAATTTTGAAATTGTTCAACAATGTTGTCATTGTTAGTACAGCTAAACCAGTATTGCTACGGGTAAATACTATAGATATGAATACTGATTGACCCAATTATCTTCTAATGGTCAGAAATATCACCAATACATCCCTTGTATACTCGTTGGGAATTAAAATACTTATTATTATTATTATAAAACAGATTATTATTATTATTATATGATATGATATAATCAAATGCAATGCAAACACAATAATAGTCTTATAGTCAGTGTTATAGTCAGGACTTTAAAGAGACATTGTTTGAGTCAAAGTGCCAGAAGAAGTGTCTGAACGGCAGTGAACTGAAAGCCAGTCATAAAAAAGTTGATACAAAAAAATATATATAAAATTTGAGCTCAACTTCCAGTGAGCTCTCAGTCCTGTGTTGTGAAATGCGAACCGAAGTCAAAGCAGATTTAGATTTATCTCAGATTCACAGCAATGCATAGCATTTACTGGTTAATCACACCTTGTTCAGATTCTGAATTATCTTCTATTGAATAGATTGGATCCAATGAGTGAGCGCTCGGAAAGAAACTTCAATGAAATCTATAGATGTCTTTGGAGGCTCTGGCAAAGGATTGTACGATAAAAGGACCAAGCCGGAATTGCGGCACAATATATTAGTCATATAAATGTTATCTGTAACAATTGAGCAGTGTCATTTTTCAGAAATATATTTTTATCTCATTTAATTATATAAATTCATTTTAACCCTGATTAAAACTGTGTTTGCCCTCACGTCTGGCCATCTATGGTTACTTTTGACCAGCAATGCATTTAATATAAGTTTTTGCATCAAAATTATGGCTTATATTAAAGGCATTGCTGGCTATGAGTATTCACATCAACTCTATTCTTGTTCTTTACATACAATTAATGCATAATTTATTTATTCAATAATTTTTTTTGATTCATTTTCCCCTATAATATGAATATTATTATAGCTTTTGATTATTTATTAAATATTTTATTTTATTTAATATCATAATATATATGATTTAGAACTGTAATAATTATCAATCTTTTCAATAAATTAAATATGTCCTTGATGAAATGTATTATTTGAAGTATCATGTTTCTGAAAAAATTTAGTAACATTTTCTGTGATATATCATATTCTATTGAAATCACTTTTATTCTACTTTAAAATATTAATTACTTTATATTTTTGTTTTGAGCCTGATTTGAGATTGTAATTTTTAACTATTTTAATCAAAAGTTGTTTAGCTCGAACAAATAAAATATACATGGAAATCGAAGCTGATAAGAATTTTTTGCTTTTTTAAAATTTTATAGTAAATGACAAAATAAAAATTTCAGGCAACCATAGCCTAAATCCTACCATTAAATTCAATTTCAGAATAATCTTTTTCAAAACGAAAATTTATTGCATCAATGATTTCATAATTATTTTATTTATTTTTCATTCAATTCATTATAAATTCAGACGAAAAGCAAAATAAGTCTAATTTTAATGAGATATGAGTTCATAATTCATATGCAAATGAAAATTAAACAAATTTTAAACAATAGAAAAATATTTTTCTTATTAATTACAAACTGTAACCAAAGTACTATTTATTATATTGTAATATCCATTTATGTTTCATAATTCAACTGGGTTGTAGGGAAACCGTTTTTTCAAAGAATTAAGAAAAATTTGATTCACGTTATAATTTTGAAAATTGAAAATATAGTAGCAAGGAAGTTTAAGATAAAATTTATTTTGACTTCGTTTCTTAAATTAATTTTTTCATAAAAAAAATATTTAATTGAATACAAATTATTTAATAACTTTTTTTTAATTTGTTTTAACATTGAATCGCATTCGCAAACAATTGATTGCATATTAAATATAATAATAAAAAGTCAATGTTTCGCCAGTAATAATAGACTCAACAATAATGCGTAATATTATAAGTATTTTAAAATTATTTACGGTTTGATTAATAAATACAGCGGAACACGAATTTCATTGCAATGGATTAAAATTTTTATTCGATTGATTATAAAATATATTCAGACTGAACAATGTAAAATTTTGACCAATATGAAAAATGAACTAGTTATAGCAAGATACTATTGATAATAAATACGAATAATTATACGAATATAAGAAATAAGAGAATCGATAATCAAATAATGATTTATATACTTGAGGCACAACTGAAATAACTAATAAAAAAATTTCCAAATGGATTGATTGCTACTTAAATTCCATAATTTCAAAGATGAGCAAGATTGTTACAAAATTAAATTTATTTGTATTAAATTCTATTGTATGCCTTTATAAATAGAAGACAATCACATAAGTATGCTAGTATAATAATTAATTAACTCAATTCAACTTGTAATTTGCAATAGCTAAACTTATAAAATTAAGCTATGCCCTTTAGAAAGCAAACTGTAAAATATAAATTAAAATATAATATATAATATTGAATCTTGATCAATTATATTATTGGTGCGAGTGGTTTCAACGTTAATTTTTTTAGTATAAATTGATATTATCTTGCATTCGAATTTTTTCTATAGTATTCAATCAATTCATATTTGGATTCATCATGGTGGTTATATCGGAAAAGTAGTACAGTGAAGTTGGAATCGATTCCTTTATTAGGTTTGTAATAGATTTTCTCTGAAAATATTTAATTGTACTAACTTGTAAGTTTTTTAAAAAATTTGTAGAAAGTTAACCCATAAATTCATATCTAATTAGAAATGAGTATAATTTGGTACAGGGAAAAATTTTTGACAGTTCTTACTACATTAAATGTTGAGACAAAATGATAAATAGAATATTCAGTAGATTACACACCAATTCAGTACAATTTGAAGATTATACACCAAGACTCAATTTTCATGGCATTATTAGGCAATTTTAATATTTCTTAAATCACAATTAATCAATATTATAAAAAAGTATACGAATATCTACACCATAATTCAAATTTAATTAGAACCTGCTTATAATTTTGTACATGGAAAATATTGTGACAGTTCATAATGATTTTGAACCAAATAATCTGTAATAGAATAATCAGTAGATTTGAGATTTCAGTAGATATTTTTAAGAAATTGAGCCATGCCATTTGAATCTCAAACTGTAAAATATAAAACAACATTGATTAAATATTCGCTTACTGGCAGTCGACGAGTACAGTCGCATCAGAGCTGAGCTCCTGTTACTGTCGCCCTAACGGCCAATTCAGTGAACTTTTCCTTTGTTCTCATTGTTTTTCCTATAATTCTGTGCAAATTTCTCCACTTCTTCGCCGACTCATCGCTTCTTCATCATCGAACTCACCCAACTACCTCAACAATACATCACCGACGAAATCCATGTCCACCTATACCATCGGCGGCATCGGAGACACGGAAGACATGGACTTCACGTCATTGACGTCAACATCCACGTCACCGTCACATGCGTTCCTTAAGGATAACTCGCCATCAATTAAGACCTCTTCAAAGACCACAAAATCGAAGACATCCGAATCCATTGCCACCGAAGTGACGAATATAGCCAAAGAAGTGCTCAAACAACTCGGCCTTTCGGGAAACATGAAGCGTGACGTCAAGGC
>JAQIWA010003279.1:0-10866 GCA_034693305.1 Eueremaeus valkanovi | reverse complement strand
TTAGTTTTTATTTTGTTTTAATTATATATTTTTAATAAATCAAATTTAAAAACAATATAGTATCAAATGAAAACTTACCGAAGGTTTAAGTCAATTCTCTTCACTTTATTGAAATAAATACAATTAAAATAATTATAAATAAATAAATTAAATAAATAGCTAATTGCAGTGAAAATGCTAACAAAATATTTACGGCATAAATAACAAAGGCATGTGATCTGTCTTGAGATGAGCTTCAGTTTTGTACAGTCTGTACGGCACACCTGATTGGTTACATATTTAAGCCAGTTAGTCCAGAATAAGAATAAATATTATTCCAAATAATGATTAACATTTATATTTCAAATCAATTCAAGAAATTCAACAGCATTTTTGTGTCGCTATTATAAACAAAGTTTGACTCAAAAACCTCTTCATTTTCTCTTTGAAAACTAAAAGTTTGCAAAAATAAGTTTATTTTTTGAGAAATAGTTTAATTAATAGTTTGTTAAATAATAAATATTTTTAATTAACTTTTTAACACTTCACTGTTTATACTGATATACTACTTATATCTAGGTGTACCTGTGCCATATCAGTTGAGCACGTATTAGATAATCAACCCTCTATTTTGTGCTTTGTGTATAATAATATTATAAGTAATACTGTTATATAACTATTAATAATTAATAGATAAGTTACACTTATTTATCTCTCATATGGCCTTGATACTTATGTCTGTGAGAAGTGTTTCAGTATTTTGCACTTATTTTCAAATGCTGTGTAATGTAAATATTGAACACATTTTTGTATAAAATTTTGTATAAAAATTAATTGAATTTATTTATAATTATTTTTTAATTAAATTTATTTTTATTATAATTTGAAAAAAATAAATTTTTCTTAATATATGGAAAATATTAATAAACAATAAAATTAATATTAATTAAAAAAAAGTGGCCGAAAATATATCTAGGATCTCACCGAAGTCTGCAGATGATCAAGATGGCCAGAAATGGATAAATAACAATGGATGAATGACAAGTGGCAAAGAAAATATTTGTTCCTGATCACACGCTGATGATAGTTTCAAAAGTTGACCTTGCTAATATATTATCTGATCAACTATCTAATAACAGGGAATATTCAAAAACAGCTTACAATTTAATAATAAGCAAGTTCGCATTTGAAAATATTGATAACAAGTTTATGTACCCGAGGATTTCATTGTTGAATAGTTGCTTAAGTGTTCAGTGAGAAGTAGCCTGTACCGATTTTGATATTTTTTTGCCATGGTTAGCGATTCAAGAAATTTGCTTGCTGTCTCAGAATGACAGTGGCACAGGTCTCCAAATCGCTCTTCTTTTCAGCCATTTCTTCGAAGTTTAAATGCACTCAAACTTGAATTGTAAGCAGAGTTGAGCAGAACAAAGATGACGAATGTTATGGAGACCAAGGGTGTGTCCTGGATTTTTTAATAAATTTTGTTCAAGGCGCAGTATATCAATAATGAAGACCATTTTATCAGCAAATTCTGGGCACATAACTCTTATAATTTATAAAATTTTATTCATAACCAAGGAGGATTTCATACTCGACCCCGCTTCGTCATCCCTGTTCAAAAAATTTAAATAAAATCTGAACATCTTTATAATGAACTTTATTTTTAAATAATTCTTCAAAAATTTCAAAATTATTTTTCAGTCGCATTATAATACAAAACTCATTCAAAACTTCTCTTTATTTTATAGCGAAAAACGTTCGAAAAATAATTTTATTTTTTAAGAATTAGTTTAACTATTCATTCGTTAAAAATAATGATTTGATTTCTAACTAACGGTTTAACACTTTAAGCACTGAGTATACGAATGAGCTATTTATGTCTATGGCTTACGTGTGCCGTATCTGTTGCGCACATATTATATAAACAACCTTGGATTCTTTGATACCTTGGACTATATGTAATATTATAAGGAATACTGTTGTATGAACTTGAAACTTATGTCTGCTAGCATTCTAGCAGTAGTTGGCTTTAATTTTTAAATGTAATACTAATACAGTATAAACATTGAACACATTTTTGTCTAAAATATTGAATAAAAATAATTTTTTGAATAATTTTTAAAAGTTTTTATTAATTTATTAATAATTATTGTTTAATAAAAATTCGTTTTAATTATTAATTAAAAAAATTCATTATTTAACAAAAAAAATATTATTAATAATAAAATGAATTTTAATTTGGAAAAAGTAACTGAAAATATAGTTAGGATTTCACCGAAGGATACAGATGATCAAGATGGCCAGAAATGGATGAATAGCGTACGAGAAGTGGCAAAGGATATATTTGGTCCTGGTCAGACGCTGATTATAGTTTCAAAAGTTGACATTGCTAATATATTATCCGATTCAGCCTTTTGTGATCAACACTCAAATAACAGGCAAATTTTAATAAAAGCTGACAATTTAATAATAAGATCAAATTTGAAAATATTAATTATATAATAACCAGTTTATATAATGTACCCGATGATGTCATTGTTGATCTAGTGGAGAGTCAAGAGTTTATCTGGGGCAATTGATATTTATTTTGTTGTAAAGATCAGTTAGGTAAAATTAGCGAGGACCTAATGACCGATGTAAAAGAAGTATTGACCAAGAGCACATTTCTGATGATGCCGACAATTAAAACGGAATTGTTAGCCACGACATCTGATGGCTGCGAATTGTTGTGGTTTAATCCGAGTACTCATGTACTGAATAATTTAATTAAATCTATATAAATGTACTTGCTAATACGTAAATTGTTTTTCAATTCTAAGTAAAATATATTTTAATAATTAAATAAATTTATTAATTTTTAATCTAATAAAACAAGCTTGATTAACATTAATAATAAACAAGCTCACGATATTTTATTTTTTTAATTTCCTTTTAATGTTTTTAATAATCAAATATAAAATACTGTAGTCTTTTGCTCAATTAATTCACATAATGCAGAGATAGGCAATGGGTCTGAGGACAGTGGGTCAGCCAAAAATATGGCCCAAAGGGGTACAATGGATCAATTTTCCATTTTCGAGTTTTTCCGCCAAATCATCGAAAAACAAAGGGGGAGTCATCCTCAGCCGAAATCCTAGGAAGGTCTACCCCCTCTACCCCCTTTTGCCTAACTCTGGTCTAACACTCTGAATGTTAAATACTACTAGTATTAAATAACCGACTAATCTAACAAGATCATTTTTCAATAGCTATTCCTTATATGAGCAATGTAATTATATAATTTGTCGACAACAGAATAAAAGAGTTTAATTTTGACGACTGATTAGTTTTTGGACAATAATTGAAACGAATATTAGAATAAATAGAAATTCTTTTTGGAAATAATGTTCTGCTTTTCAGTACTTATTATTACATTTTTCCTTTTCTTAGCAGCACTCGTGGATCAATCTGATCAAGGTAATTATTTTCGCTGTGAGCAAATAATATTCTGCTTAATTATCAAGTTAATTTAATTTTATCACCAGCTGATCCACTTCCAATAATTGACTTTCAAACTGGAAAAATGCTGTCATTCTATACAAACACTTATTATGCGATACAAAACCGAAAAACAAAGAAATTTCTCGTTTGGTTTGGAGTAAAGGAAACTCTTGATCTGCAACCAGCTCCTGAACAAGCAAAGTTCTGGCATATTTTTGTAGAAGGCCATGACAACTGGTATACGATGAGTCATTATCATGGATACACCAGGTGATGATAACAAAAAAAACAAGGCTATTATATGACTGTTATCTGACATATTTTTGAACAAGCTAATGGCAGCTGGTATACAATGAGACATTATTCCGGCCAACACCAGGTGAAGAAAACAATGTATAAAAACAAAGGCTTATATCAAATATATAATAAGACTGTCGTAAGTGAACTCATATTAATTGTTCTCATTGTTTCAGACAAATTCGACCCTCATTACAACATTGCTAACTTTATTCTCTATTTTCACTTCAGTGAGGTTTTATTAACTGAGCTTGTCACATGTTAATTTTTACCACTGTTTAGATATATTAAAGTTCAGATAACTGAGCTTGATCATCAAATAATTTAAAATAAGTCTGCTAGCATAATTAGATTAGAAGCGAAACTGATTCTCAACTAGATTATTTTTCAAATCCACTCAAAGTATTTACGAATTTTGTTTGTCTGTACTGAAGTTCGTTGATGCTTTCCGACTGGAGATAATGGGCAAGTTAAAATCATGTTTCGTACCGAGTGATTCTCATTTCCTAGCATTCGATTGGATATTCACTGTGAAGACTGGCACACCAGGGTACAATTCGGACACTTATTCAGATGTGAAGTACAGTCGAGTGAATACAGACTACTGTTTATAATCTCTATTATTCTGAATGTTATCACTATTATTGTATATTAATAATTATATATATATATATATATATAAAGCATTTAATTTGAATTAATAAATAAGGAATGCTATTATATTACTGACTAATTGCTAAATTACAGTTATTTATCGCTTGTGTGACCTTGATACTTATGTCTGCTATATTTATTTTCTTCATATGAATTAAAATGTTTTACAAAAGATTAAATATCCTGTATATTCTTTAATATCAGATCTTTATATGACTATTCAAAGCACAAAATATAGCATTAAATACATTATAAAAATATTGCAAAACTATTAATAGAGAATAAATTCAATAGTCTATGAAATGTTCTGAAAATAGACTCAGAATATACACAAGCATTTCAGTAGGAAATCAAAATAAGAAAATTCTGTTCAGAATAAGTGAATTGAAAATTATTCTGTATTCCGAAAAACTATTATTGAATCTTGGTTTGAAAAAATTTGAAAAATTAACGAAAATTTGCCTTTCTAGCTTTTGCTGACAGGTTCCTAACATCCCCGTAAATTGCTCCACATAATGCTCCTACCAACCCGGCACCAATGACACCGGCTGGACCAAAAGGAGCCCCTATGACTGCACCAGATCCCAAACCCTTAAAAAATCCTTTTACAAAGGTTGGATTTGATTCGCTGTCAACATAATCCAGACACTTTTGTGCACCATGTTCAGCTAGGTAACTTCCTAGTAGTCCCCCTGCAATACCACCAGCAATACTACCAAGAGCAGCACCAATGGGAGCGCCAATCAGAGCACCAACACCTCCGAAAAGTGAGCCAATACAGGAACCAATTTTTGCGCCTTTTATCGCACCGGCTGTCGCACCGGCAGCTCCACCGATCCAACCGCCGGCAATGCTTGCAATAGTTGTAATTGTCTTATGCGGTAAGACATGATTCTCATCAGAATTCATGTCTTCATAAATAGCGGCACAGATTTGTTGGCCGTCCGTCACCAGAGCTACAATATTGAGTGCTTTTCCTACTGTTTTCAGACACTTATCCAGTTTGTCTGCGCAGGCAATCAAGCTGGCTGGAACAGCTATGTGCGGATGTTTAGCGTTTCGTAAACCTGTTTCATCAATACTGATGTGCGGCAATTTGGAGCCTCCTTTCCCAATGGGAATTGGATTGTTGAAGCGGATTATCGGTGCACCTAGATGCATTGATACAATTACAATACAGTATAAGTTTTAAATAAAATTTAAGAATTAGATTTAAAACATAGAATATTAAAGCTGGTCTTCTTGGAATTCTGAGGGTTTGTGATAAAATTATTTATAAAAAATATCCTTGAACAATCCAATGCGTTAGATTAAAATTATCTTGCAGTCTTATTTTTAAGTTCACTTTCTTCAGAAAGGGACTAAATAGATTCATCAACCCCACCCACCCATACTCAATATAACCCAGAAGTTTTTTAGGCAATTACAAACGTCGGGAGAATATCTGGGTATTTTTCATAAATTCATATTTTAATTCGCCATTAATTTTGTAAAACTAGGTAGGTTTTATGAACTAGAAACTTCTCAAAAAGTAATCTATCAAGAATTTTATTCCATTAAAAATGATTTTCAAAATTAAGCATTTTTAATTTTAAAAAAATAAATGAACAATTTTAATTTTACCGACTGATTCGCCATTCTTAATTCTGCCCAGTGTATTATCAATGAGCCCAGCACGTGTAGTTCTGTTCAAGTGCTCAGTGGGAATGAATTTGTATCGGTCATTTTCTGCCAATTTAATTGTATCCAAAAATTTGATTGTTCCTTTCAAAATGACCAAAGCCCAATTTTCTTCAAACATTTTTTCGAAGTTCACATCCACTCTAACCGAAATTGTAAACATAGATTGACAAAGATGACGTTGGTTAGGATCAGTTCACAGTAATGTAAATATAAACAAAAAAGAGGAGCTTATATGTGCTTGAGACAAAGTTTGAACTCATGTGAACACAACACTAACTCAAAAGCCCCAGTTCAAGTATGCGGTTTGTATGGAAATCCCAAGTTCAAACAGTGCTGAAGTGTGTTCGAAAGTTAACCTGATAACTTATCAGGTTTGATAACTTAAAATTTCACTATAAATTCTAAATTATAATTCTCTCTAACTCTTGTAGTCTGCCCCGGAACATAGTGAGTCAAGAAGGTTCTTTTATTCAGTGCATCACGTGATCTAAATCAATTGATCAGGTATGAAAAATAAATCGCGCAAATGGTACTTGAATATACTTTTTACAGAATCAAATTATCTCTTAACGCCGTTGAGATATTAAAAAACAAAAAAGAACAAATTTATTGACCTGCTCTTTATATAAATAAATTATTTATATATTTCAATAAGACAGCAGAATTTTCGACAGTATTTTAATTTATATTTATAATAGAAAACAAAATAAAATCAATAAAAACTTACCCAAAGTTTAAGACAATAAATACAATTAAAATACTTATTAATCAATTAATTAAATATATATTTTATTGCAATGAAAACAAAATCAAAACAAAAATGAATGTATTTCTGTATAAGTATAAAGAAACGCAGCGATCGGAGCGCCGCATTAACTTACTGGCTTAGAGCTAGACTCTGAGCTGGTGAGTGTTCGTGCCCTTAACCCGGTGCCTGTAATTCCAGATGCTCGGTAATTTACTCGAAAGAGTGTTTGTGCTCCTTGGATATTATTCAATAATGACATGTGATCTGGCTTGGGATTTGCTCAAGGCATTGTATGTCGTTATTATAAAACCAAACTCAATTGACAGGACACCCAAGTGTATATGTGTGTCGGAGTTTTCTGATTTTCTCTTTTGCAATATTTCACCTACTACTTATGTATTCTATATATAAATTTGTAACGGCCAAAGGCCATTGTAACGGGTAGAAAAGGCACAGGATAAATATTGGTATTTTAAATTTTTCACGTTTTTAGCTTCTTATGAATCAGATAACCCTGAAATTGTATATATTTTTTTGAATCAGCAATAGACGTGAGGTTGGATGGTATATTTGATTTTAACGCAATATGTTTTATCACAAAATTGAAAATTTTTGAAGAAAATTCAAACATATTTTTGATAATATTATTCAGCTTTATTAAACGATGAAAATGATATTAAATTGGTTGTTTAAGGTTTCTATTGAGAAACTGCATTAAATTTTACTAGAAATAAACTGGAAATCCATTCACTCCACCTTAGAGTGGCCATTTGCAGCTGCAAATTTTAATATAATACGTAATAAATTGATAAAAAAAATAAAGAAAACTCCGACACACATATTCCCTTGGGTTGCTGTTAGAGCGAAAACGAAAACTTTTCAAAAATAAGATTATTTTCAGAATTAGTTTTTATATTCGTTCGTTAAAATAAATAATGATTTGATTATTTAACAAACGGTTTAACACTTTATGCAGTGTTTATACGCATATTTTTAGTGATGTCATTAGTCTACGTGTGCCATAAGGGTTGCACAATTATTAATAGATAATAAATAACCATGAATTCTATGATATCCTTTACTTTATGTAATAAGGAATGCGATTATTTAACAAATTTAAAGCAAAATTATTGCTTGATTGTCCTTGATGCTTATGTCTGCTAGCAGTCTATCAGTAGTTGGCTTTCATTTTTCAAACAGTAATGTAAACATCGAATTATAGTTTTTAAAATATTGAATTAAAACTAATTTTAAATTCTATTTAAAAATTTATAATTTATTAATAATTATTGTTTTGTATCAATAATTATAATAAAAATTCGTTTTAATTCTTAATTTATTGAAATAAAAATATTTTTAAAATTAATTAAAATATTAATAAATAATAAAATGAATATTTATTTGTAAAAAGTGGCAGAAAATATAGCAAGGATTTCAACAAAGGATACAGATGATCAAGTTGACCTGAAATAGATAAATAACATACGACATGTGGCAAATAAAATATTTGGTCCTTGTCAAACGCTGATTATTGCTTCAAAAGTTGACCTTGCTAATATATTCTTTGAATCAACCTTTTGTAATAAACTTTTTAATAACAGGCAATCTTTTATAACAGCTCACAATTCAATAATAAGCAAGTTCAAATTTGAAAATATCAATTATATAATAACCTGCTTATATAATGTACCCAAGAATGTCATTGTGGATTTGATGGAGATTCAAGAGTTTATTTGTGTTAATTCATATTTATTTGCTATTAAGATAAGCTTGATAAAATTGGTGATTATTTAATCACCGATGTAAAAGTAGTACATGAAAATGTTGAGGAAGAGCATTTTTTTGGAATTGGCGGCTATTAAAGCGGAACTGTTAGCCACGACATCTGATGGCTGCGAATTGTTGTGATTAATCCGAATACTGATGTATAGAATAATTTTATTGAGATCTGTATAAAAAACTTTCTTTATTTTTTAAAATTGTATTACAGTTGAGCCGATTCCAATAATTGACTTTAGAACTGGAAAAGCGCTGCCAATCCATACCAACACTTATTATGCGATACAAAACCGGAGAACAAAAAGATATCATATATGGTCTGAATTATAAGAGTTGCTTGATGAGGAACCATATCTTGTACAAGAAAAATTCTGGCATATTTTTGAAAAACGTAACAACGGCTGGTATACAATGAGACATTATTCCGGCCAACACCAGGTGAAGATTACAGAGGAGGCTATTATCACATATACAATAAGGTCGTAAGTGAACTCATATTAAATATTCTCATTTTTCCCGACAAATATGACACTCAGTACAAAAGAGCTGGCTCTACTTATCAATTTACAGCTCTGTGAAATTTATAAGCTGAACTTAGCACATATTTTTTACCAAGATTATTTTTAAAATCCATTTCAAATATTTACAAATTTTTTAATTTTTACTGTAGATTACGGAAGGCGTCCCAATGCAGATAATGGGCTAGGTATGATGAGGTGTTTCTTACCAGATGAGATCCATTACTCAGCATACGGTTGGATATTCACAGCAAAGCCTATGAGACCAGGGTACGATTCTGAATATTCGGATGTGAAGGAATAGTCGACTGAATACAGACTGAATATAGAATGTGGTTTATGTTGTAGCTTGTTAAAATTAATCGGCCATTAATCAAACGCGTTGCAGAAAAACATAATTGATTTCACGTTATTTATATAATTTGCATAATTATTCTTTAAAAGAATAATAATTTTCAGTAATCACTCATTTTATAGTCCATACATAGAAATACACATAAATAGTATGCAATGAAAGGGTAAATCACGATATAATTACAGTTTTCACTATCACTGATCAATTCAATATTACTGTAAATATCACTGTTGCTAAATTATACTGGTCAAATTATGGAAGGTGAGATTAGTTGGTATTCCTATTTAACCGACTCTTCCATTGCTATACCAGAGTTGGGAATTTGTTTTCGTTTCCACTGCACTCGTATTGCCATTCCTCAGTCGAAGAACTTTTAGTTTTCTTTATTTCTGTTCCGAACTCATTGTCCATTCGTTACAATCTTAACCAACAGGTGTAGTGTCAGTGCTGTTCACTTATCTGTCACAATAATAAGTTTAATCAGTATTTCAAGTGCTTAGTAATGTAAACATTTAACACATTTTTGTGTAAAATATTGAGTGAAAAGTAATTTTTTAAATACTTTTCAAAAGTTTATTATTTTTCAATAATAATTATTTAATAGAAATTCCTTTTAATTATTAATTAATTTAAATAAAAATTTTATTGATATATAAAAAAATATTAATAACAATAAAATGAATATTAATTTGGAAAAAGTGGCCGAAAATATAAACAGGATTTCAGCGAAGGATGCAAATAATCAAGATGGCCAGAAATGGATGAATAGTATACGAGAAGTGGCCAAGAAAATATTTGGTCCTGATCAAACGCTGATTATAGTTTCAAAAGTTGACCTTGCTAATATATTATCTGATTCAGCCTTTTGTGATTAACTCTCTAATAACAGGCAAACTTTAACAACAGCTCATTATTTACTAATAAGCAAGTTCAAATTTGAGAATATAAATTATATAGTAACCTGTTTATATAATGTACCCGAGGATGTCATTGTTGATCTGGCGGAGAGTCAAGAGTTTATCTGGGGCAATTTATATTTATTTTGTTGTAAAGATCAGCTTGATATGATCGATGATGATTTAATGACCGATGTAAAAGAAGTATTGAGCAAGAGCACATTCCTGGAATTGCCGACTATTAAAGCGGAACTGTTAGCCACGACATCTGATGGCTGCGAATTGTTGTGGTTTAATCCGAGTACTGATGTAGAGAATAGTTTATTGAGATCTGTATAAATGAACTTGATTATTTTAATTGTAATTTCAATATTATATAAAATATATATTAATTATGGAAAAAAATTCATAAATTTTTAATCTAATAAAAAAATATATTTATTTTTGATAAAATAATTCGTATCTAATAAATAA
>JAQIWA010003278.1:0-10866 GCA_034693305.1 Eueremaeus valkanovi | reverse complement strand
CGGTTAAAAGCATTTTTCGTTATTAGCACTTTATTTTAAAAGCACCAAGCACATGCTAATAGCGAACGTATACTGTAATAATATTAAAGGGTTTTCGTAAACAAAAAATGTTTTAATCACGCGATGGGTATCGAGAGGTTGAAGACATTGAAAGCAATTGTGCGAAAAAGCGAATCAAACGCAAAGTGAACGCAGAAAAGGTCTGCAAAAAACACACATTAATTATATAATTATAAATTCAAGTCGAGAGTCAATTAAATAAATTCGTTGCCATTTATTTGCAATTTGGCTAATGTTAGGCTAAAGTGTAGTTATAATGCGAATGAGAGAGAACTCTATCGTTGACCTCACATATGATCAAACAGTTTTAGCGATCATTACTTCTTTGTCGCTAAACATTTGTCTCAATTTTCTCTGACTTTTCTAATATACTCAACGAAAAAGCAAACGAATAAACAAATTAAATGCGAGAAAAAACGGCTCAAATTTCACTTTGAATTCAAGAGAAAAATATTTTATTTTAGACTTTTTTTTGAAACACTTGTTGTGCTATAAACTATTGGGTTAGACATACAGACAGACACAGACATGCAGTGCTTCCAACAGTATGACAAACAAACACTGGGAAAGGGAGAGAATGTGGTGTCAGAACAGACATTGATAATTAAGTCGCAAAAGATGTACCAAAAAAGTCAAGTAATGAGACATTAAATGTATTAAATATATTAAATGAGAATTCTTTGCGCGAATAACACACGAAATACTAAGACTACCGGAAATATAAGACCAACTGATGGTCTGATAGATCGGTGTTTATGTGTTTTGCAAACCATTTGAGGTCATAGTCGAGTATAGAGTGAACGGTCAGTATAAAGAGATGGTGAGGAATGGGGTCCACGTCTGAGAATACCCCCTTTAGGCAACCAAAACAGATAAACACAATATTTTGGCCATATTTTTGAGTTAAGCCAATAATAAACAGAAGAAAACAAATTCCTTTAAAACTCAACTTAAAAAGAGAAATGTTTTCAACAAAAATCTTAAGCTTTTTATATATCTTTTAACTGTGTTTACCATTAAATGGTAGTCAAACACAAGAAGTTTGTGAATCAAGTCTTTGCTGTCTATCTGTTTGTGTGTATGTGCGAGAAGTAGTTCTCAATTTACACCAAACCATACCATTCCTTCACGAAATCAGTTAACAACAACAACAGAGAGTCTTCATATACTACTTGGCCGGAGATTCGGTCATAATCTTGGAGTGGAATAAAATATTAGTTCTTTGACTGTCAATAGAGTGGACAGTCGTTTGGAACGCATGAAATGTAATGCCAGCGCAAGAGAAGAGCAGAGAATACTTGGAATCCAAATACAGATATCAAGACTTTTTAACTGCAATCAGAGACGAGAGAGAGAGAGACGAGAGAGAGAGAGAGAGAGAGAGAGAGAGAGAGAGAGAGAGCGTTGTTGAGCACCAGTTGTAAAACCAATTAAAAGGCAAAAAGATATTAGAGATAAGACATTAGAGGAAAGCAATAGAGAGTAGAGAAGAGAAGTATTTTTTGACTAATGTTCTGCTAAAGTCTTAGTAATTATACACTAAAAATGTGTTCGCGTTTTGGTTAATGCCATCGGAAAGGGAGAGAACGAGAAATAGAAGAGAAAAACAGCAAAACTTATTGATCGCTTGGAATATAATTAAACGGAAAAACAGTATTCAAAATGTGAATAAATGAATATATCATTTGAGACTCAAATTTATTCAAAAATCAAAAAAGAATCGAAAAATATATTTTCGGCACTAAATAACTGAAAATATAAGTCATTACAGAAATTGTTTGTCTGAATACGAATTCTGTTTAGGCTTACAATCGACTCGACATTAAAAAGCGAAATAAGTGTCGATTTATAGATGAAAATGATAGAGAAAATAGAGATAAAAATAATTATACTTCACATATGTGTGAGAGAGTGAGGGATCAGAAAAAAGTAATACTTTTATTGTTAATAATAATAATAATAATAACTTAAGTGAAGAGAAGATTATTATAAATGATTTGCAATTTTTGTGTTCATTCCGAGAAAGTGTTCGTTAGAGCAGTGCTGACGACACACACGAATTGGGGAATCGGTCGAAACGGGTCTCAAATGAAATGTCAGTCCGTATGACGAACGGTGTCTACAATTTATTCTGAACTCTCTTATTATAAGCTATGGTTGGGTTAGGTATTCGATAGTCAGCCGATTCGAGTAAATCAATCAAATGGTAAGTTATGTTATGTTTCCGAATGCAATACAATCGCACATTCATTAGGGACACACACATGGCGTACATCTGTTGTCAAATCAAGGACTCAGAGCCTCTCTCTCTCTCTCTCTGACTCTCTAGGTTGTTTTTATGTGCCTGTGTTCGGCATCCGTCCCATCCGAGTGCCACACATACACACCATTATAGCTGAGCACAGATACGACTTTGGATTTGTCTGATCCGTCTATTTTTGTTCCAATGATAATAGCGTTCAATAATAGCTTCGGGTCTAATGATGTGTGTGTGTGTGTGTGAGTGGGTGTGTGTGTGTGTATGTATGTATGTGTGTGTGCTGTATGTGTGTGTGTGAGTGGGTGTGTGTGTGTGTATGTATGTATGTGTGTGTGCTGTATGTGTGCGAAGTGTTCGTTCGGGACAAATGAATGCAAAACTCAATACTTAGTATTCAATCGCACAATCATTTCGTGATTGAATCCAATCAATGAGAAGAAAATTTTTGATTTAAAAATAAAATCAAAGAGACGTATGAATAGGCTATCAGTGCTTATGTGCCAAATACTGAATGCCCTGAAGAGTAGACATCAGATAAAACAGTTCATTAATATAATGTAGGTCTGGGTCTCACTATTTGTATCAACACTACTGTTGGATAGAATTTGGCAAAAAATAAATAAAAAACAGAAAATCCAAAAATCTTTTAATTATAAACACATTTCGATATTATATTCGTTTCAAACAAATATCGATTAATTGGTCAAAAACCAAATTAATTGCAAAATTAAAAATTAATGACTATTTTACTCGCATTTATTGAATTTCATTTCAATTAAACTAATGATAAGTAAATAACTGTATTTTTTCATAGAATTTATCTTTACTTCAATTGATTAACTGTTTCAAAGACATCGATCGACAGTTCAATTCTAACCATTCGTTTAGATTATAAGTAAAAAAAATTTCAACGAATTAATTCAATATATTTTTATTCTACGTCTTCTAAAATTCTATTTATCAAAAATTGCGGATAATTTGATTTTCGTAAAACTTCTTCAGATTCAGACATTGATATTAATGGGAAAAAACTTTTTTTTACTTCATTTCCTCTAATTTATCCGAAATATTATTAATAAAAACTCAAGAAAACGATAAAAACAAAATCCAAATTCAAATACATATCAATAGCTGAAGATATTTGAGGAGACAATCGATGGAAAACTCATCGGTTTAGAGGACATAATCAAAGAATGTGTGTTTGGGTTTGCATTCATGAGTTTGTCGTTCGGATAATTAAATCGTTTGGAATCGCAATCATTAATAAATGGCTTGAATTTGGGTCTGACTGACAGTCGATTCGTTATTTTCACTTAACATAAGATTAAGAGAAAAGAAATGCCATTTATCTCCTTCTATGACCGATCTCTCGGCTAAACAGACAATTCAGCTGACATTTGACTCAATGAGAAATATTATAAAGAGTTGAATAAAAAAAAAGTATAAAAAACTATTAAATCATAAAATCCTAGAAATGATTAAAAATAGAAATAAATAAAACTATTCTAAACCTAATGAATGAAATGATGAGAAATAAACTTAAAAAATGGTTTCAAATAAAGCCTTATTTATGATTAAAACTGATCCGTCTCATAACAATATAGAGGAACCGAACCATCTCTTTGAATAACTTAGAATTGATTAATAGTAAAAAATAATCTCAAAAACAAAAAACAATAAAATTTATCCCAAAAATTAATTATCGGTCGTTAGCGATAATAGTCGGCCGAATGGCATCAAAATTGAGCCAAAATTATTTTTTTGGCCAAAAGGCATAAAAATCTATATATTTTTACTCTCGCTTTCGATTAAAAAAGTAAGTGAATAACGAGTTATAAACTGGTTTTGAATATTAAAAGAATAAATAACTAAAAACAAAATACAGAAAAAAGTGAAATCAAATTATAAAATATATGATAACAACAAAAAAGAAGACAAAAACGATATTTTGCTGCCAAACAGGACTGACTCGAAAATCAACTCATCTCTAATAAAAAGTGATCTTAATCTGAAAAAGTCTAATAACTAACTAAACTAAACAATAATCAGTGTTAAGACGATTCGCTTTTAGCTATGAGTTAATGGTATCGAAAAAAATCCTAATCAGATGAATAGTAAGAACGAGAGAGGAATGGAATGAAACGATTCCGAAAATAAAGCATAAAAAGACTGCTTTGAGTATTGAAGCCATCATTTACTTACACTTCATATGACTATTATTATAATTATTATAGAATTGTTGTATAGAAAGTCATTATTACTATTGAATTGGGTCTAAAAAATACTAAACGAATGTTCGGTGCATTCGGTAATCAGTTTAGTTAACAGTCAGACCAGTCATTTAGCAATCATTGGCAACCATTGCATCCGAAGGTCATATTCTTCAGCAAAAAAGAAATGAATGTTTAGTTAAGAAGAAAATAAGTTTAAAAAGATTGCGAACTCTTCTGAGTTATGGCTGAAGAATATAATTCAAACAATCGCTAAGAGCACAGGCATTATATATTCGCTCAATTATTTAGTTTGAGCCGAAATAAAGGAGAAAATAGTAATCTTGACTATAAATTGAAGACAGGCTTTAAACTACGTTAATTAGAAGAATAAAACTTTTTCTAAAAGCCATTATAATTGTGAGGCACTGCCCGAACGGCACACAAAAGGCCATCAATCGGTAAATCAGTAATCGTGTGGCAAACAGAACAGAACAGAACAGTACAGTACAGTACAGTACAACTCAGCTTAGCTCAGGTACAATTTCAAAGCAGAATACTCATGAATAGCCAGTGAGGGGTCAGTACAACAAACATATTCCTCGGCCAACACCTGTTGAGCGCATTCTTAACTTATTCTCTCGACTCAAACGAATGGAAAGAATAAGAATTTTTATTACAGAAGTTCTTAATTACAAAACTATATGTATTTTACAATTAAGATATATTCAGAAAAAATTATGTAAAAAAATCTAAATTAAAAATAAAATACTTTTGCATTGGATTTGATTGTATTGGGAATAAAAATGAAATAAATACTAAATCGGTTTCGTTCAGAGAAATGAAAAGTTATATTAAAACTAATAAAATATGTTTAAGAGATTGAAAGATAGATAAGAGAATTGTGAGACTTCCCGCAGATAAGGGAGAGGGAGGCCAGAGGGAGCCAGAGTGAGGCGGATAAGAAGTGAATATTATTTTCATCCATTTCAAGGATATGTTCAATGGATATGTCCGACAAATATATATTGATTTCATTAGCAATGAATCATTTTTCATACACTAGAGATACAGACAGTGTATGTGTGTGTGATTTGAATAATTCAATTCACCAGAACTCAATTATTAGCGCAAAAGCATTATAAACAATATATAAGATTTTCTGCAAATTTTTCCATACATTCAAAAAATATATTCTTTAAAATAATTATAGAAAATGTCATAAATATTATGAATGCGTCGAAAGAAAATCGAAAATATTTATTGATTTTAATATGAATTCAAATTCGATTCCCAAATAAAAGCTAAAAACTTATCGCGCAATCAATTAAATAATTAATTATAAGTTAAGCTAAAAAATAATTTCTCAGGTAATAACACAAATCATCTTAAGCTGCATTCGGTCAGACAATTATGGGATAAGGCGTTCGGTTCGGGAATAGAAGGCCTCGATTTTGAAGAGCAAAACGAGATTTTGTTTGAAAGCAATTATTTGAATGAAAATTATTTGAAAACCAATTCTTTGACAGCGATTCTCAAAACTGATAAGTTCTGAGAAAAGCGATTGAGGACTGGAAAGAGCACATACACTACACTACAGTATAAATTGTGTACAGTTCCGCTCAATACTTCAAATTACAGCTGAATATCAATAAAAATGATTATAAATACATCTGAATTATAGTTAAGACTTTTAATACTGTATAGACATTCGGTTCTAAACACACATTCAATACATATAAACCTATTTATAAGAGTTTCGAATAATTTATAAAATATTTAAAATTCAAGAAAACAAATACAGAAAACGTATCCCAAATAACATAAGCACTTGATTTGTCTCAGACTTTATCGATGGGCACAAAATTGAATTGAATTATAATAAATATATTTTTCAAAATAATTAAATATATTTTTCAAAATAATTAAATATATTTCTCGCTCTCTATCACTCAGTGGAGACCAATATTTCATTAATCACTTCAATATATAATATAAATCTCTCCTTTAAATCAACGACTATTCTGTCAAAAGTCAATGAAAAACATTTTTTTTAATCACAAAAATAAGTACTGATTGAGTGAAGACACGAATAAAATCATTTAATATAAGTTAAGTTTAAACAAATTTATTTACAAAATATTTGTATCAAAACATTGGAAATAATTCTAAAGTTTTAAAAAATCAATCGAATGATCAATAATTGAGATTAACGCGAAAAAAACCATTTTAACTGAAAATCAATAAAAAAAAATATATTTCAAAACTAAATAAATTATATTTATATACAGTTAAGAGAAATATAAATATAATCTGATTATAAAAATCGAAAAATTATAATAAAATAAAACTTATTTTTGCAAACATTTTATTTAATACATCAATGAATAGTAAGTTATTATTTGTAATAAATTTTTAAAAACCATTTTTACCTAACATTTGAAAAGACATAAAACCCACGAAAAGTGTTTAAAAATAAATACAATATTAATACAAGTTTTGAATTTCGAGTTTTTCAAAGAAAAGCAACAAAAAACTGAATATAAGAAATAAATTAATGAAAACGTCTATTCGTTTTGAATTTCGTTATTCAAAGTGAAAGCAATGGAAGAGAAAAAGCACTAAAAATAGTTTAATTCAATACTTCCATAGATTATAATATCGGAAAAGATTATCGAAACTAATGATCAAAAACTTAACACTAAATCAATAATTTTAAAAATTAAAATCAAACCAGAGATGTGCACACATAACACATTGTGGCCATTGGCAACCCTCCCGCACAAGTTGGCCGCAACACATTTTGGGTGCATTTTTGCTAACATAAAGACCAAGTATACAGTATTTCATGTCAACATATATAAATAGACCTGGCCAATTTTATTGATTGCCCGAAATTAATACAATTTTACTAGAAATTCGGTCGCATTCGACAAAAATAAATACGGCCTACAAAAAGAGCCAGGACAAGTCATGTCCGCCATTTTATTGCTAAAAATGGTTATTTTTAAACCAGACACTTATCAGAGGCCATACATAGCCCCCAGATATTGACTAAGATGTGGTCAGCTCTGAATAATTCATAAATTTGTGGCTAAAATATAAAACTAATTAAACAAATAATTAAATTAAATAAAAATATAGCAAACGATAAAAGAAATAAAATATAAATATATATTAATATTAAGCAGAAAAATGCAATTCATTGAAGAGTTTGTATTTGTATTCAATTCATATGAATTATGCAACAAAAGCAATGATCAGAAGAGAGCGAAAAAAGGAGTAATCATTAAAATAAGTCATAAATTATTATCAAAAATAACATTAAAATAAATATGATTTTCGAGTTCATTGATATCAAAACACAACTAATTAATGAACAAAAAAAACAGTCACTTATGTAATGACAAACTCGTGAGTCGAGTGAATGTCAAAGCATTTGGAGCTCAAAAGTCTACTCTCGAGTGTTCAGTCAATTAGTTAAATAAAAATTATATACAATTAGTGCGGAATATATTCATAAGAATTATTAGTTTTTTCAACTTTCGGTCTCAGAATTAATCGATTAATTTTGATAAACGGATCAAACGTTTAAAAGAAAAACATTATTTTTATTTTGTTTTCTCTTTCTATTACTTAAACTAAATATTTGGAAACAAAAACAAAAATATTTTAATTAATTTCATAATAAAGAAGAAAATTAGTTGAAAGCAAACGAATAGCGCATTAAATGTATAATAAATTGAGAAAAATGAACAAAAATAGAGTCAAATATCAAATAAATATTAGAATTCATAATAAATCAAAAGATTAGCTCATATTCTACGAAAACAATCATTAGTTTTAATACAAATATTGACCAAAATATATAAATAAATTCTAATTAAATATAATTTCAACAATAATTTATAAGCAGAATATTGAAGAAAAGCAGAGATGTCCAGTGAACAACCACTGTCCCTGGTCAATATATTGAAATAATACTCTAGGATAAAAGGCACCTGATCATCTTGACTGATCATCCATGACTTATTGGCAACCCTATGGGCACCCCCTAAGGCATATTCAAATTGGCTCCAAATTTAATTATAAGAAACTTTTATAAAAAATAAATAATTTTTTTTAAAAAAAAGTTAAAAATTAGAGAAAAATTGAACGAAAAGTGAATTCATTTTCAAATCTATTATTGAATGAATTGAACGGTAAGTATTGATAAGCGACTGAACAGAACCACTGCTGACATCCATACGATTGGATGCAAACATGTTTTAGAGCTGAAGAATGAAAGGCCAGAAGAGAGACAAAAACAGTGGAAAAGCCTTGAAATGAACGGAAAGGAAAAGTCGAACAGAGATTGAATGCAATGAATGGAGAGTTCAATGAATAAGAATATAATATAATATTAATATCTATTGAATCCTATAATCAGTCAATTGTATGAAAAACAATAAATATATAGAAATATATGAAAACAAGTTATGATTTATTGGAAACAATATATTAAACGAAAATAAAACTAAAAATTAAGACAAAAACGGTTTGAGAGAAGAGTTGAGAAAAACGCGGAAATGACTGCAAGAATGAAAAAAACAGAAAATATTTATATTTATAATAAATAGAAACAAAAAATAAAAGAAATAATACATAAAAAGCAGACAATAATTAAGTGGAAAAAAGATTAATTAATAAAACAGTAAAAACAGTTGTGTTTATAAAAAACAGAAAAAGGAAACAAAAAAAAGAAAAATAATTTATTTATAATAAACACTAAAAATATTTTAATAAATTGAGAAAAAATATCAAATCATATGCTTATGAACTGAATATTAAAACAATTAATGAATATTTGCCGACATTTGACTCACCCTTTGGTTTGGAGTCGAGTATTGAGTATTGAAATCCATTTCCGAAAGTATTAAACATTTTATAACTGCTATTAAACGCAATTATTTTGGTTTCAAATCATTGTAAATGAGTTTCACATTAAATAAATTCATTTCTTATTTGTATTTAAATTTGAAATCAGTTTTAATTATGATTTAAACGAGTATTGAATTGAAATCAATTGTCAAACAGATGTAAACATTGATCGCATGTATTACTCGTTTAACTCTCTGTTGTTGTCATTATTAGCGCTAAACAAAAGACTTTGTTTCGTCATTTTGATGACGTATAGCGATGTCAGACCAAACCAGGGCTATAGACAAGCACTGAAAAGAGCAGAAATCCCTCCATTTTTCAATGCATTTCAGTCTATTCACAGCCGTTTGTGTTCTGGGGGGCCATTGAGAGGACAGCCCTAAGAATGTGAATATGAATAGAAAGCACAGAATTTGTTCTATGCTTTACACGCATTAAAGCTATCGGTTTGAGAGCCAAAGGGTCAGTAAAATAGGCGCCAAAACATACATTCCTATGACGTATGCTATATAACTGAATTGAATCCGGGTTAAGCACAAATTAAAGTATTCTACAGTACTTTGTAAGCTATTCTCATATACCAAGCTAACTGGCTAGTATACATAATGCTAATTAAGCTTGGTAATTTTTTAATCGTTCTAATTGAGTCAAATTGGCATAGAATTGAATTTATGGAAGGAGCAAGGCTACTTTTTCCAGGATTTTATGTTCTGTATGCAATCATTTTTAGATAATTTAGTGAAAGAGCTCTAAAATCAACGAATATTATTGTTATTGTATTTATTTATTTGAAACAAATATAAGAAATGTTTAATTAATTGAAAGCAAAATAAATAAAATAGTTTTGAAATTATATTCAAATGAATATAAAAACGATTTTTCTTTTTTAAACTTCAGTTTCAAACCAATCAATAGATTCAAACATTAAATACAATTCTCGTCCAAACTCTTACCGAATCCACAATTTTGGAGATCATTGGCGAAGGCTTTCATGTAAACAGCTTTTTGGTAAGTGTGCTGAGTGTAGAACTCACCCTGGTCCTCTTCTTTCAGCTCTGTCTTTCAGTTCCCAAAATGCCAGTCCTCTGTCCACTCATTTGGTCTGGAATATGATGTCAGTGCCTAAGCCTTACGGTTGAAGACACTTATAATGGTGTTAGGGCTGCAAAGCGTACAGTAGTGTCGACCTAAAAATGAGCTGAAACTGAGAGTAAATGTACTCTTCACTGCCAGCACATGATGAACGTGAATTCATGCTATGATTATTAAATAGTCAGTGTTAAAGAGTGTAATGCTATAGTGTCCATAAGTGGCAGTATACTGCCAGTAAGTTTTCATAATTAATCTGTGTACAAACCAGTTCATAGAAAGCAACAAATAAGACATTACTAATAAAATGAGGTTTGGGTGCGAATA